>WNWK01009180.1:0-62500 GCA_009830355.1 Cherax destructor | reverse complement strand
GTTCTATTTATTAGGAAGTTATAGATTCATTTACCAACTTCTCCCGTTATTCCTTTGTCATGGTGTGCTGTTACACCATGGTGGCACTTGTTGAAGGCTTTCGCAAAGTCTGTATATACATCTGTTAAGTAAAAGGACACAAATGCAACTAATGTGACATTGTAGCAACGTTTCGCTCTCCAGAGCTTTGTCAAGCCGTTACAAACAAACATGGACACACAGGGTATATATAGGCTCAGAGTGAGGTGTAATACTAGTGGTGGTAGAAGTAGTAGTGATATAAGTTGTAGTAGTAGTAGTAATACAATAAGGTAGAACAATCAACTTGCACATGAGTAAAAGTTGATAAAAGCTATTACTTGGGTAGCATAAAAATATAGGTTAGACAAATATTTCTGCTGGAGGTTGGATTAGAGAAGACCTGTATCAGTGTTCCTCCTCTGCAATGTGCTTGTGTTGTATTAGCAGGAGAGACTATGTGATGGCAAGGTTTACTGTTTTCAGGAGCATTCTTGCTAAGACTTCAGAGATGGTGAAGCTGCCTCTGTTTTGTTTATCTGTGTTAGAAACAGCGATAAGTACTGATTCAAGGCACTTGCGTCTGCGGAAATTAGTTTCTTTGATCACTAATCGGGCGTCTCTGAATTACATGAGATGATTGTTGGAATTTCGGTGTTGTACGCAGGCGGCGTTGTTCAGGTTATCGTTCCTACATGCATTAATGTGTTCATTGAGGCGTGTTTCGAGGTTTCTTGCTGTTTCACCTACATAAATCCTGTCGCAGCCTCCACATGGTATAGTGTAAACCCCTGTGTTGACTGGTTCATGGTGCTTGGATTTTGTCCTGGTTAGATCCTTTATAGAAGTGCTGGAAGCGATGGCGACTCTGGTGTTAGCTTGAGCAAATACTTTAGAAATGTTGGATGCAACCTGGCTGTTGGGAAGAATTATAACTTGTTTGGAGTGGTGTTGACGCGTGGAGAATTAATGATCTGAAGAGCTCTTTTCTTGCAATCTTTGATGAAAAAGGAAGGAAAATGTAAATCAGAAACGATTTGATGAATGTACGTACATTCCTCGTCAAGAAACTTAGGACTACAAATTCGGTAAGTTCTCAGGAAAAATCCGATGATGATGCCTCTTTTGATCTTAGTATCTTGACTGGAATAAAAGTGTGCGAGATCATTTTTATTTGTAGTTTCCGGTAAACTTGAAATCTTAGATTGTTATCTACTTTGTGGATGAGGACGTCTAGAAAAGGCAGCTTGTCATAGTGTAAACTGGATCGCCGGTTCAACTGCGTTGAGCCTTGCCTGAAGATTCCGTACATTAAACAGAATTAAATCGGAAGCTGCCATAGGTGTATGTGCAGCTTCTGACTGCAGGTGTATGTGCAGCTTCTGACTGCAGGTGTATGTGCAGCTTCTGACTGCAGGTGTATGTGCAGCTTCTGACTGCAGGTGTATGTGCAGCTTCTGACTGCAGGTGTATGTGCAGCTTCTGACTGCAGGTGTATGTGCAGCTTCTGACTGCAGGTGTATGTGCAGCTTCTGACTGCAGGAGTATGTGCAGCTTCTGACTGCAGGTGTATGTGTAGCTTCTGACTGCATGTGTATGTGCAGCTTCTGACTGCAGGTGTATGTGCAGCTTCTGACTGCAGGTGTATGTGCAACTTCTGACTGCAGGTGTATGTGCAACTTCTGACTGCAGGTGTATGTGCAGCTTCTGACTGCAGGTGTATGTGCAGCTTCTGACTGCAGGTGTATGTGCAGCTTCTGACTGCAGGTGTATGTGCAGCTTCTGACTGCAGGTGTATGTGCAGCTTCTGACTGCAGGTGTATGTGCAGCTTCTGACTGCAGGTGTATGTGCAGCTTCTGACTGCAGGTGTATGTGCAGCTTCTGACTGCAGGTGTATGTGCAGCTTCTGACTGCAGGTGTATGTGCAGCTTCTGACTTCAGGTGTATGTGCAGCTTCTGACTGCAGGTGTATGTGCAGCTTCTGACTGCAGGTGTATGTACAGCTTCTGACTGCAGGTGTATGTGCAGCTTCTGACTGCAGGTGTATGGCGAATTGCGACTGTACAGTTTGTATGACCTGTGACCCTGCAGTTGTGACCTGTGTCCCTGAAGTTGTGACCTGTGTCCCTGAAGTTGTGACCTGTGTCCCTGAAGTTGTGACCTGTGTCCCTGAAGTTGTGACCTGTGTCCCTGAAGTTGTGACCTGTGTCCCTGAAGTTGTGACCTGTGTCCCTGAAGTTGTGACCTGTGTCCCTGAAGTTGTGACCTGTGTCCCTGAAGTTGTGACCTGTGTCCCTAAAGTTGTGAACTGTGACCCTGCAGTTGTGTGTGACCTGTAACCCTGCAGTTGTGTATGACAGTGACCCTGCAGTGTATGACCTGTGACCCTGCAGTGTATGACCTGTGACCCTGCAGTTGTGTGAACTGTAACCCTGCAGTTGTGTATGACAGTGACCCTGCAGTAGTGTGACCTGTGACCCTGCAGTGTATGACCTGTGACCCTGCAGTTGTGTGTGAACTGTGACCCTGCAGTTGTGTGTGACCTGTAACCCTGCAGTTGTGTGTGACAGTGACCCTGCAGTAGTGTGACCTGTGACCCTGCAGTGTATGACCTGTGACCCTGCAGTGTATGACCTGTGACCCTGCAGTTGTGTGTGAACTGTGACCCTGCAGTTGTGTGTGACCTGTAACCCTGCAGTTGTGTGTGACCTGTAACCCTGCAGTTGTGTGTGACAGTGACCCTGCAGTAGTGTGACCTGTGACCCTGCAGTAGTGTGACCTGTGACCCTGCAGTGTATGATCTGTGACCCTGCAGTGTATGACCTGTGACCCTGCAGTGTATGACCTGTGACCCTGCAGTTGTGTGTGAACTGTGACCCTGCAGTTGTGTGTGAACTGTGTGACCCTGCAGTTGTGTGTGAACTGTGTGACCCTGCAGTTGTGTGTGAACTGTGTGACCCTGCAGTTGTGTGTGAACTGTGTGACCCTGCAGTTGTGTGTGAACTGTGTGACCCTGCAGTTGTGTGTGAACTGTGTGACCCTGCAGTTGTGTGTGAACTGTGTGACCCTGCAGTTGTGTGTGAACTGTGTGACCCTGCAGTTGTGTGTGAACTGTGTGACCCTGCAGTTGTGTGTGAACTGTGTGACCCTGCAGTTGTGTGTGAACTGTGTGACCCTGCAGTTGTGTGTGAACTGTGTGACCCTGCAGTTGTGTGTGAACTGTGTGACCCTGCAGTTGTGTGTGAACTGTGTGACCCTGCAGTTGTGTGTGAACTGTGTGACCCTGCAGTTGTGTGTGAACTGTGTGACCCTGCAGTTGTGTGTGAACTGTGTGACCCTGCAGTTGTGTGTGAACTGTGACCCTGCAGTTGTGTGTGAACTGTGACCCTGCAGTTGTGTGTGAACTGTGTGACCCTGCAGTTGTGTGTGAGCTGTGACCCTGCAGTTGTGTGTGAGCTGTGACCCTGCAGTTGTGTGTGAGCTGTGACCCTGCAGTTGTGTGAGAGCTGTGACCCTGCAGTTGTGTGTGAGCTGTGACCCTGCAGTTGTGTGAGAGCTGTGACCCTGCAGTTGTGTGTGAGCTGTGACCCTGCAGTTGTGTGGTGATCTGTGACCCGGCAGTTGTGTGGTGATCTGTGACCCGTCAGTTGTGTGGTGATCTGTGACCCGGCAAGCGTGTGGTGATCTGTGACCCGGCAAGCGTGTGGTGATCTGTGACCCGGCACGTTTGTGGTGATCTGTGACCCGGCACGTTTGTGGTGATCTGTGACCCGGCACGTTTGTGGTGATCTGTGACCCGGCAAGTGTGTGGTGATCTGTGACCCGGCAAGTGTGTGGTGATCTGTGACCCGGCAAGTGTGTGGTGATCTGTGACCCGGCAAGTGTGTGGTGATCTGTGACCCGGCAAGTGTGTGGTGATCTGTGACCCGGCAAGTGTGTGGTGAGCTGTGACCCGGCAAGTGTGTGGTGAGCTGTGACCCGGCAAGTGTGTGGTGAGCTGTGACCCGGCAAGTGTGTGGTGAGCTGTGACCCGGCAAGTGTGTGGTGAGCTGTGACCCGGCAAGTGTGTGGTGAGCTGTGACCCGGCAAGTGTCTGGTGAGCTGTGACCCGGCAAGTGTGTGGTGAGCTGTGACCCGGCAAGTGCGTGGTGATCTGTGACCCGGCAAGTGCGTGGTGATCTGTGACCCCGCAAGTGCGTGGTGATCTGTGACCCCGCAAGTGCGTGGTGATCTGTGACCCTTAGATGTGTTAAATGTTTATTGGTGTGTTTCGTAATGTCTAGGTTTGTTTACGTGGAATTTCAACAACCATGATTTTACGATTTTATATATTGTCGTGCCGAATAGGTAAAACTTGTAATTTTGGCTTAAATAACAACGGTCTTCTTGCCGAATAAGGCAAGCGAAAATTTGTGTATGCAATAATTTCGCAAAAATAATTCTGAACCTAACGGAAAAAAATATTTTATTGTGTTTTGTTATTATTAAATTATTGTTAACTTGTCTAAAATATATTTAGTTGGATTAGGCTAAAAAATTGCGCTTGTTATAATAAGGTTTGGTAAGTTTTCTAAGGTTCTTTTGGTACAAAATTATTAATTTTTACATTAACATAAATGAAAAAATAAACGTAGACAAAATTTTTAGAAAGGACTTAATTTTAAATGAGTTCTTGCTAATTGACCAATTTTACCTATTCGACACGACATATAGGGAGGTACCGCCTCTAGAACTTTATATATATAAATGACTGGGGACAAGTAATTAATTTTTATTCCTACTTAGTGTGCTGATTTATTAGTTAAAAAAAATGAAACCAGTGAACCTACACACTCACTGAAAAATAATATTTAGAAAAGATACACCTGAGTGTACGTCTGCCCTGCTTGATGTAATATGTATTATTGGAAAAGCTAGCAGTGATGCCTGCTGAGGAATCGTCGTTAAATAAGAGAAACTGACCCAGCTTGGGGTCCCTAGTAACGCCAGAGTGACATAAAGCACGCACATGTGCAGTATAATTGTGTACGGAGAAAGTCTAGTCACTAAGGGCTGCTGACACTTGTAAAGCTGCCGTCATCGCTGTAATTGTGGGTATGATTTCAGAGTTGTGTTGTTGTTGTTGACACCTGTTGGTGAAGGCGCAGTAGTTGTAGCGCAGGTGTTCTTTGGAAGCCTAGTCGGTGGAGTGGGGGAGGAAGAATATATTTGCCGTGCACACAATCTACTTTGTGCTCCCTGCGAGTCCAGTCTGGTGTGATAACTCCACCAAGCTGCTACTGACTCAAGATCTACACCAAGTTGGTTTGTTCATTCAGCTGGGGAAATGTTTGCTTATTCGCCGCATGGTTGGAAGCCTGGCTGGTTTTGAGTGATGATGGTCTCCGCCAGTGGCGTAACCACCGAGCTGGGGTGAAGGAGGCCATGAAGGAGAAGTGCTAGAGGTCATAATAGAGATGTGGGTCGTAAATGGTGGTGCTGGTGAAGTAAGGTTCATCAGGATAAAAGCAGAGCTGCTGCTCCTCCCTCCGTCCTTCATCCTACCCTCTACCTCTAGTGTTGAGTTCCCTCTCTTAGTCACACACCATATAGTTGCCACCTTCACCTCTTCTACACAATCTTACTTTCTTCGTATACGTTAGTGGAAGTTTTATTTTTTTTTTAGTTATAATAAACTGTACGTTGTATTAAGTTTTGAATAAAACCGTAATGGAAGTGATAGAGCGATGGCCTGTAGTATGTGTTGCCTCCCATGGCAACTGTTGTGGAACATGTTCACTAAGGCTCAAAATCGCATACAAAGGCGTATGATTCTAGCTTGTAGCAACGGCCAGGCCGGCCCGGCTCCCTTCCTCGGCTTTTAAGGCTCAGAATCTCTTAGGAGGGCACATGATTTCCACACGTAGTAGCAGCCAGGCCGGCCCCTCTCCCTCCTGCGGCTCCCATGATGCAATGCGCGGGAAAACTCATGTGTAACGACCAAGCCGGCATGTGCGCGCGCGCGGGCAGGGCGGTGCCTCTGCTTCCCACCACTCCATTGTTTATACCGTATTTTTATCAATGCCTGACGTATAATATTGGGATAACAACGAGGTGAGTGTAAGCGACGTGGCAGATATTAGGGCCATGCTGTGATGAACAGGCACGCGAGGCACGGCATTAGGGGTGAAAATCCAGCGTTAAGTCCCCGCATGTGAACCGTCTGCCCTGCCTGGAAGATTGCTGTCTGATGTCTAATGCCTGTTTCAGGTGGAATGTTGACAACACTATTCTGAAGTTAGCAGACAAGAGACTTCATTAGGGACGTCATTAGGCTGATTATGTATACTTTATAGCATGTTTGCGTGCATTGGTTTGATGAGAAAGTTGACAGATCAAAAGGAAATGGCATAGCAGAGGCAGGTGGTGGGAAAGAGGAGCAACGCGGACGTGGAGAACACAACCAACTAGTACATGTAGATGACCAGAATTATGAAAAGAGGAGGAGAAACTTAAGGAGATATGGATGATAGTGAAGCACGGAGCAAGAGGGGCAGTGAGTGCTTGGAAATACAGGCAGTAGCAAGCTTGGGTGAAGAGACCAATTGAAAGAAGGATTAACATTGTTTTTCTCGTGTAGAGCACAGATGTAACATGACACTTTATAATTATTAAGTAGGTTTATTTAGGTACAGGTACACATAAGTACAATTACTATATATTGTGAAATGTATAAATTATCCACCAGGATAATACAAAAAGCCATGTTTGTGCATGTAATTGTTGTAATGCTCAGGCATAATGCTGTGTGTACATTGCAGTTAATGATTTCTGGAGTAAACCCAGGCAGCCTCAGAGTTTAAGGTCAGTGATTGATCGAAATAAGGTGTTAGATAAATGAAGATGTAACAGTATGTGTAGTGTTAGGAGGCAGGTGAAGGTGAAAGAGCAGTGGCCGCACCTTGAACCTGCACTCTCATACCCAAACACCTTCCTCCCTCTCACGCTCTTAACTCTATCACCTGCTTAATAAATTCAGTTTGTTTGCTAGATAGTGTCCATTGTGTTATCTGCGACCAGTTCCATTCGTTACTTTTATCTGATCTGACTCATGTAGAGACAATTTGGTATTTAGTTTACAGTCAAGCAGGTTCGTATAGAAAGCTCGTTAAATATGGTTCGTAAGATAAACATAAGCTTTATTCAGGTTCAACATTTGCTTTAGAGTATTATACAGTGGTTGTAACAAGCACTATAGTTATAGGAATATTATAGCGGTAAATTATATAGATTAACCTAGTGTAGTATAAAAATGGCAAATTAAGGTACAGGTGTTTGATTTATGTGATGGTAGGTGTGGCGGTGGTGGCCTCCCTACGTTGCCCCAGGATGCTTGTGTACACCACCGGTGGCTGTTCCTTGCCTGGTGTGACGCCGCCCGCAGGCTCTGCTAACCCTCAGTCAGTTGTGTGGCGCTCACGTATGCGGTACTCGTCTCTGCTCCACACACCCCTTCATCTCCTCACGTTGGTGCCAGCCGCTTGCTTTCGTGAAATCCATTGGGTAGTGGCAGGTGTGTGACGGTGAGCGTGTGTTGTGGGGGGCCTCGACCCCTCATGTGTATGACCATCACAAACTTGAAACTAAAATGTTACATTGCTAGAATATTGTCAACCCTGACGATAACTGTCATATACGCTGTCAGTTGAGACGTGTGTGAATTGAACTCAGAGCAACCTTGAAACTTAAGTTGATACAAATGTATAATGATCACTGCTTGATGTAACTTGTGGATTAAGAGTGGAGGTTGTGGCTAGTGGTAGGAAACAAGGGTGTGAGGGAGGGGTGTATGGTGACTCAACCCACGGTGACTCACATCGCCCATTCAGCTGCTTGATCATCTGTACTGACTCGTACTCTGTGAGAGGGAGAGTGCGGTGGAAGTCTGTGCCATCAGACAGGCAGCCATGTGCATGGCTACCTGATGCTGGTGAATTAGAGATAACCTTTCCTTGGATCAAACATGACTGTCGTGATTCCTACGAATTCAGCACTTAACATGAAATAAAGTAAATAATTGGTAAAGTTTGTACACCGGCTCAGCCATGGTTGTTGAAGTAGGTCTGATCACAGTGTCCGCAGGTGTTAACTGTATATTATAAACTTTATTGCGGAAACACTTGGTAATAATTAACAATGTTCAGCTGTACTAAATAATAATCTTAAAGGAAGGGAGATACAAACATCAAATATAACCATGAGGCTTTGCTGCGTTTTACTGAGAAATATGATGGTAGGTGGGAAACGTACGTACGTGTGTGTGAGAGAGAGAGAGAGCGTGCGTGCGTGCGTGCGTGCGTGCGTGCGTGCGTCCGCGTGCTGCTACAAGTTAGGCTCAGAAGTGTGGTGATTCATCTGTCAGTGTCACACAAAGTTACGACTTTAGTAGTGATAAGGAGGGAGGTGGATAATAGTAAGTGCTCTTGTTTTACCCGTGTCAAGACAATTGGTTAATAACGCAAGAAGTCAAGCGGTGGGGCTTACTTCCATTGAGGTGTTCAGGTCCTTGAGGTGTTCAGGTCCTCGCCAGTGTCTGCCCTTCAAGGGAAGTACATTGAAGTTGGTGAGGAGCTCTTGACTCACAGAGAGTTGATGCTGCTCTCCTTCCTTGAATCAAACCTGATTGCCTCTCATTTCCGAGGCGCTTTCCTATAAATATAATCTAAGCTGCGTCCATACTTCACGCTCCACCAGGGATTGAAACCTGGCCCTTTCGATTGTGAGCCGAACGCTAGTGATGAACTACGAAGTATTGTTCAAGAACAATGTGTAGACGTGCCTGTAGAGCGTAGGATAGGAAGGTTGTGTGTGTGCATGTGGGCGTGGTGTGGGGAGGGTGGGTGGGTAAGCATCCCCCAACCAGGTCCCACATGGGAGGGTGGGGAAGAACCCCCCTAATCTGGCTCCTCATGGGAGGGTGGAGAAGCGCCCCTCCCTCAACCCGGCTCCTCATGGCCAGATGTTCTTGTAATTAGTGGAGGTCGCTGCGTTTGTTGATGCCGGTGAGGGGCTCTTGATATAAGGAATTGGATCTGTGCTCCCTTTCCTTGAATCGAACCCGATGACCTTTCATTCCCACAGCACTGTGTAACCCTTACACGTTTATCGCTCCCACGTGAATATAATAATGAACATAATGTATGTGTGGTGTCTAGGCTAGGAGTTCCCTGCCTGGCAGGAACCTACACAGCCTCTAGATCACCAGCTTCTAACTGCATAGCCTACCACAAGCCACCTTAATAGTACCTTTCACTTGCAGGACTTTGCTAAAATATAATTATTAGTTAAAGTGCCTATTATTACTGAAGTACTATAAGCAAACTGGTACTGTGAACCCTGAGTGCTTCAATAGAAAAGTAGGATAGTTTAAACACGGTGTTCTCCGAGCTACTGTAGTGACTACACTACCTGGGTGTCACTGCTACCACCACCACACCTACACTACCTGGGTGTCACTGCTACCACCACCACACCTATACTCACGCACGCTACTCAACTGGTAAGTATATTTGCACTTTTGCTGTCACATACATGTCTACTGTTATTCTTAGAACTACACTTATCTTCAACGTTGTATACTGTAAGCTGGGTTCAGATAAGAATTGTGTTTATTTAACTTTGAAGATGATTTTATTCGGTTTATTAACCCAGGGAGTTAGTAGCCCAGGATAACTAGTAATTTATATACATAAATATGTGAGAAAGTGGTGATCGTTGTGTCTGGTTCTCTGACGGATCTGGAGTTTTACCTGGAGAGAATTCCAGGGGTCAACGCCCCTGCGGCCCGGTCTGTGACCAGGCCTCTGACAGGGCAATTTATGCCGTACGAGTTAGTGAAGTTTAATCAGCTTAAGGATTTTGAACGTGTTTTAATTTGCAGCAATGAAAAAGACATTCTTTGCATTATTAACCTTTATTATTAACCCAGGATAACCTAAAAAATAAAAGCCAAGTAGTGTGGCTTATTTCTGATGGGATGCTTAGGTCCTTAGGATGAGACTCAGGTGCCTATTTACTGCTAGGCAAACGGACAAGTGTGAGGAGACTTACTCATGTATCCCGACTCAGATTTGAGCCTGGGCCTTGAAGATGAACCCAGATTTCTCCCATTGAAAGAAAATTACTTATGCTACGATAAGAGTCATGTATATTTTAGTGCATCTGTTTGTAATATGGATGCAGTACATGTGCTTAGTACAAGTTAGCATGCAAAACAATGTCAGTACAATGGAAGAGATTTTAGAGATGCTAGTACGTAATGGTGGTGACTGGGAAGGCCTAGGTCACTTGGGTGAAGGAATTTGAAACTTGCCAGTTGGGTGTGGACTTCAGGTGTCTCTGGTTTTAATAAGTGTGTGGTGGCGCTGTGATTAACGTGATACCAGATAAGAGTGCTTACTCTCTGTGTAGAGGTAGGGGATGTATGATAAATATATGCTGCCGGCGGCGGCGGCTCTTGCTGCTGCTGCTGCTGCTGCTGCTGCTTCTTGTGGCTGGAGTCATGGTGCACTTGATGTGTCGGGGTGAAGGCTGCCCAGTCTGTGGCATTTGTGTGGCCGAGTGGTCTAGAGCGCTGCCTGGGAATCTTGTCCTTTTCAGAAGCAGTATCGAGTCCTGCTGACTGCGATCTTTCTCTGTATATACCAGCTTGTTTCTGCGTGTTGCATTGATACACACACACTAGTAGCGACCAATGAAGAGGCGGGGCCAGGAGCTATGACTCGATCCCTGCATCCACAATTAGGCGAGTTTCTCTCCCTCCCTCTCCCACTCCCTCTCGCCCTCCCTCCCTCTCCTCCTCCCTCCTGCTAACTACTACTACTACTTCCAGTGTCAGATGTCTAAATGGGAGTGTGTGTGAAGAGTTGGGTTCCACAAGGGTCAGTACTTGGATCAGTGCTGTTTCTTGTGCGTGTAAACAGCGTGATAGGAAATAGCCAGAAATGTCTGTTTTCGCAATGTTGTGAAACTAACGAGAATACAAACAGGAGTAGACCAGGAAAGACTGGATGTGAACCAGCTTCAGGATTAGTCTGACAAGTGGCTATTAGAATTTAACCTCAGCAAATACAAAGTTATGAAAATAGGGGAAGGGCAAAGACGACTGGTTAGCAGTAATCTAAAACCAAGACAGCAGTGCATAAGTGTTCGCAATAAAGCGAACAGAATCCTTGGCTTCATATCAAGAAGCATAAATAATAGGAGTCCTAATGTTGTTCTTCAACTCTATATATCCTTGGTTAGGCCTCATCTAGATTATGCTGCACAGTTTTGGTCACCGTATTACAGAATGGATATAAATACTCTGGAAAACGTACAAAGGAGGATGACTAAGTTGATTCCATGTATCAGAAATCTTCCCTATGAAGATAGACTGAGGGCCCTGAATCTGCACTCTCTAGAAAGGCGTAGAATTAGGGGGGATATGATTGAGGTGTATAAATGGAAAACAGGAATAAATAAAGGTGATGTAAATAGCGTGCTAAAAATATCTAGTATTGACAGGACTCGCAGTAATGGCTTTAAGTTGGATAAATTCAGATTCAGGAAGGATATAGGAAATCATTGGTTTGGTAATAGAGTTGTCGATGAGTGGAACAAACTCCCGAGTACAGTTATAGAGGCTAAAACGTTGTGTAGTTTTAAAAATAGGCTAGATAAATATATGAGTGGGTGCGGGTGGGTGTGAATTGGACCTGACTAGTTTGTGCTATTAGGTCAGATGCCGTGCTCCTTCCTTAAGTGAATGTAACCTGACCTGGCTGGGTTGGGGCATTGGCTTAAGCCGGTAGGAGACTTGGACCTGCCTCGCATGGGCCAGTAGGCCTGCTGCAGTGTTCCTTCTTTCTTATGTTCTTAATAGATTCAGGGGAACAAAGTCTGCACTCCTCCCTGAAAATGAAGGACCCCGGGGTGAGCATCGTCCCAAGCATCTCGCCTAAGGCCCACATCAACACAACCTCTGCAGAAAATGCAAGGTGGGCAAATTTAAGGGAAGCTTTCAGGAACCTCACTGCACATGTTAGGCCCATCTTTGAGTACGAAGCGCCTATATGGAACCCAAATCTGATGAAACGTGGAAAGAAGCTGGAAAAAGGGGCAAAGATTTGTAAGGAAACTAGTCCCAGAGGTGAGGGGTATGAGTTATGAGGAGAGGCTAGAAGAGCTAAACCTGATGACGTTAGAGGATAAGAACCAGAGGTGACATGATTACGACGTACGAAATACTGACAGGAATTGACGGTAGACAGTGCGAGTCAGAGAGGCGGGTATCAGGTACACGAGGGCACAACTAGAAGTTAAAAACACAGATGAGTCACAGGGAAATGCTACTTTTGCCTGAGAGTGGTCAGGAAGTATAACGACCTAGACAGCGAAAGGATAAAAGTGAGATCCATACGTAGTTTTAAGAATAGGTATGGTATGGCTCGCGCAGCTAGGAGAGAGAACCCAGTAGCGGCCATCAGAGATGGGGCCAGGAGCTGAGACTCAACCCCTGCAACCACATTTAGATGAATCCCTGATATCTGCCCTTCCAGGGCCTTGATGATGTGGAAGGGCTTTTGATCCAATAAATTGGAGCTGACCTCTTCCTTGGATCAAACCTGATTGCCAGACGTCTCCTAGACACCGTACTGTCCAAACTGTCCTCCAGGAAACGTTGATTTTGTTTATGCTTGACTTGTTCATTCTCTCCTTACACGCTCTTCACCTTATATTGTTGTCTAGTGACAGAAAGAAAAAGGGCTTACTTGGTAACCGCCTCAGCTCGCACACTAAGGGACCGGGGTTCGATCCCGGCAAGATCAACCTGATCAATAATGCTGTTATTGCTGGCCGCATGCATTCCAACGTTCTGCCAGGAACTTACCAGTTCCCTCCTGAAGACACTCAGGGGTCTGCTGGTAGTCCCCAACGAATAGAAATAAAATACAAAGATTCATAATAAACAGAGCAAAATCCAGCATTAGTAAAATAAAAAAATATCAATACCTTCATAGAAGACATTGATACAAAACACTCGTCACAGTTTAGTCTCATCCTGGAAGATAAGTAGACCATAAAAATCACTTTGGTAAAAGACGTGGAAAAAATGCAAGAAGATGTAGGTAAAGTCTTCTAGTGTGAAGTGAAGAATAACATGACACTGTCGACACGTTCTAGCTACTGACATATGAAAAGAATGAAGAACTCAAAAGAGACACTGTATACAAAACTCAAGATGATCACCAAACGAACTACAAGAACACGAGAGACCTGGGAGTAATAATGCCAGCTGATTTGTCTTTCAAAGAACAGTAAGGCATACGCCAGACAACCAGGAAGATGACGGGGGTAGATAAGTACTTACAGAAGAAGGTAAATAATGCCAATGGTGACGTCATTCAAATCGCTTGTGCTCCCTTGGAATATTAAGTGTTGAGTTGACGGCTTCATTCAGGGAAGGAGGTATACCAGAGCTGGAATAGAGAGAGATCATTTACGGCCCGCATAGCCAGTAAAGCATTTAAATTGTTGGAAATTAATCAGTCCTAAATATAAATTAGACACATATGCAACACTTGGGTATCTTTATCGAGGAAACGTTTCGCCATACAGTGGCTTCATCAGTCCAATACAAAGCAGAAAGGTGTAAGGAGAGGAGGAGTTTGAGGTAATCAGTCCCTCGGCCTGGAGTCGATGTGTTCAGTCCATCAATCTTGTAGAAACTACAGCATAGGGCGTAGTAGTGGCTTATATACTGTATTGGACTGATGAAGCCACTGTGTGGCGAAACGTTTCCTCAATAAAGATACCCAAGTGTTGCATATGTGTAATTTATAACTTGTCGGTTCTCTGAACCATTCATCTGCAGTCCTAAATATGTATTCGTTGGAGCAGAGAGATAATGTATACATGGAAGGAGCTTGTGGTCTGGTTCCAAATCTGAACACTGCCATAGGAACATATTGGAATAAGGGATGCCGGAGAAAATATAAAATAAACCCATTGAAAACGGTGGGCACAATAAGGAAAAACTGTATCAGCATCTGTGGTCCCAGACCATTCTGCACTCTGCCAGAAGATATCAGAAAAACTGCCGGAACAAGTACCTCGACCAAGTGCCAAGTCAACCAGGCTGTGATGAATTTGTACACCGGTAGACTGCCTAATCGACTAGGCTATTGGTGTCAGGAGCTTAACGTATGTACCCCAGCCCAGCTGATCAGGAACTAATTTGAGGAATCATATGTTCTCTCTTAATTAAAGACAGCCAGGAGGGCAGGTGCTGAAGTCATGGCTTCTTAATACTTATTTCTCAGTGTACTCATCGCTTCACTGCTTTTCACCGGAGGTATCTTGGACCGTTTGCAAAGACTCTTGTATTCATATGTAGTGATTTCGGTGTGCAGTATCTTCCAGGGGTAGATTATCATGCATCTTTCTCGCCTACGTTCTAGGGAGTACAGTAATTTAGGTGTTTGAGTTTATACGAACAGTGAAGGCTATCTTTACATTTTCCATTCCTGCAAGTTCCCCTGCCCTGAAGGTAGGTGTTAGTTCACAGCAGTATCCAACCTAGAGAGAAAGTGACCTGAAGAGTGTCATTGGCGATTGTTAAGGATGTAGTTATCCAGCCTATCATTTTCCTTGCAGTTGTGATAATGATATTGTTGTGCTCCTTGAACGTGAGATCTTCTCACATTATCACTCCCAGGTCTCTCACATTAGACTTAGGCTCTTTTGAGTAATTTGAGTGTGTCTTGTACTCCAATATTGTTTTTTTTATTTCCTCAATCAGTCCGTAATGTAGTAACCGAAATTTATCCTCACTAAATATACTGTTGTCAGTGGCCCACTGCAAGACTTTGTTGATATCAGTTTGGAGGCTCTGTGCCTTCTATGGAGGCTCTCTGTGTCTTCTATGGAGGCTCTCTGTGCCTTCTATGGAGGCTCTCTGTGCCTTCTATGGAGGCTCTCTGTGCCTTCTATGGAGGCTCTCTGTGCCTTCTATGGAGGCTCTCTGTGCCTTCTATGGAGGCTCTCTGTGCCTTCTATGGAGGTTCTCTGTGCCTTCTATGGAGGCTCTCTGTGCCTTCTATGGAGGCTCTCTGTGCCTTCTATGGAGGCTCTCTGTGCCTTCTATGGAGGCTCTCTGTGCCTTCTATGGAGGTCTCTGTGCCTTCTATGGAGGCTCTCTGTGCCTTCTATGGAGGCTCTCTGTGCCTTCTATGGAGGCTCTCTGTGCCTTCTATGGAGGCCTCTGTGCCTTCTATGGAGGCTCTCTGTGCCTTCTATGGAGGCTCTGTGCCTTCTATGGAGGCTCTCTGTGCCTTCTATGGAGGCTCTGTGCCTTCTATGGAGGCTCTGTGCCTTCTATGGAGGCTCTGTGCCTTCTATGGCGGCTCTGTGCCTTCTATGGAGGCTCTGTGCCTTCTATTGAGGCTCTCTGTGCCTTTATGGAGGCTCTGTGCCTTCTATGGAGGCTCTCTGTCCTTCTATGGAGGCTCTCTCTGCCTTCTATGGAGGCTCTGTGCCTTCTATGGAGGCTCTGTGCCTTCTATGGAGGCTCTCTGTGCCTTCTATGGAGGCTCTCTGTGCCTTCTATGGAGGCTCTCTGTGCCTTCTATGGAGGCTCTCTGTGCCTTCTATGGAGGCTCTGTGCCTTCTATGGAGGCTCTCTGTGCCTTCTATGGAGGCTCTCTGTGCCTTCTATGGAGGCTCTCTGTGCCTTCTATGTGAGGCTCTTCTCTGTGCCTTCTATGGAGGCTCTCTGTGCCTTCTATGGAGGCTCTCTGTGCCTTCTATGGAGGTTCTCTGTGCCTTCTATGGAGGTTCTCTGTGCCTTCTATGGAGGCTCTCTGTGCCTTCTATGGAGGCTCTCTGTGCCTTCTATGGAGGCTCTCTGTGCCTTCTATGGATGCCACTCTTATGCAGAGTTTAGTATCGTGTGCAAAGGTAGGTTCAGTGTGTGTCCCTGTCTGTGTCAGATATGAGAAAGAGAGGTGGAGTAAGTACTGTCCCTTGGGAAACAGAACTCTTCACTGTTGCAGTCACTGATTTTACTCTATTACTCTTTGGGTTCTATTAGTTATGAAGCTAAATATCTCTCATTTTCCCAGTGATTACTTTTGCATGCATTATATGAGCAATTATCCCATGGTCGCACTTGTCACAGGCCTGTCCAAAGTCAGTGTAAGTTACATCCTGCATTAACTTGTCTAGTGTATTCAAGACAGTGTCGTAATGGTCCACCAACTGAATCCATGCTGACCTTGCTTGTGTACTTGCTGCAATTTTATGTGATTGGCAATCTTGTATCTTAAAACCCTTTCACAGATCTTGATAATGTGGGACATCAGCACTATTGGTTCATGTTTTTTGCCGTTGCTTTACTGTCATCTTTGTGGAGTAGGGTAATATCAGTGGTTTTTCAATGACAACAGGATGATCCCAGTGTCCATGCTCCTCCTCCATAGAATATTTAAGGCACATGATAATAGCTTTTTGCAGTTCTTGATAAACATGGAGTTCCATGAGTCGGGGCCTGGGGCAGTGTGTATTGTCATTCGGCCAGTGGCTTCGAAGTCAAGTGGGTTAGTTATATCAGAGATCATGGAGATGTCTGCAGCGTTCTGCATCTCATTTTTGAAGAACTCGTTTAAGTCGTCAATCTTTTAGGTTGATTAATGGCTGGCTGGACACTAAATCATATTGGGATTTAATGGTGTCAGTATCAACCTAATATTTGGTATTGCCGCTTCTCCATAGTTACCAAAGAAGAAATACATAACATAATGGTAGACTTAGATATGTCAGTAGGGAACATCATGATGCTTGACTGTGTTGATATACTGACACAACCTGCAAGTTAGAAGTAAGTTAAAAATGTGTGTAAATAAGTCAGTTACATTACTTATGTGTTTGTTTATTGAATTATTTAGTTTTAATAATTTATATATAGCACTTTAAAAAAATCATTTTCGTCAATTATCTGATGGTAGTGAAGCACCAGCAACAGCCTGACTGGTCAGTGTGTTGCTCCCTGTTGCAGGAAGGAGGATCATGGTGCTGGATGACCCACGCAGGTTTACCACCTCATGAAATACAGTGAAATACAATTACGTGGGTGAAGTTAAGGAGCAGTGAGCTGAGGTGACTGACGGGTTGAGGGTGGGCGAAAGAGTTGTCAAGCCTGAACCCACCAACAACTGTTATAATCACTGAGAAAGTGGGCGAGAGGGCATGAGGAAGGGGGGCGGGGGAGGGGGGTCAAGGTCACACTTGGTGGTAGTCGCTGAGGTAATGACGACCTGCTTCATTGTGTTCTTGTCTACTTACGACAGTTTACTTCAGCTGGGTTCATGCACTCAGGGTCACACACTCCAGGGTTCATGTTATCTTTCAGTGGTTCTCGGGATCATCGCCCCCCGCTGTCTGCTCTCAGCTCAGGCCGCCTCATTTGGACTGAAATTTTTATCGGTATAAGCAAAGTTGAACTTGGTGCATAACGAATGTAAGTACAAGTTTGTAAGATCTATCATTTGTTCACACTTGAGCGAAGACCAGTCTTCATTCATGCTGGTACAACAGTAGGGTACAACCTGTCTGCCACCTTGTTCATAACTGCACCTGAACAAAGCTTATACAGAGGAAGAAATTATGTACGAAATTTATAATAAAATTGAGAATAAACATAAACATGGAAGATACTGTAAGTCCTGATGCCAGACCTACCGGCTGCCATAACTTACTGGAGTGGGAGGAAGTGTAAAATAAACTGGGCGCCATGACCACGAGAGAATACTGTCAACACCCGTGCTCCCAGACTCAACACTGCCACCTGTTATCACACATATTGCTTCAACAAATTTGGAAGATTTCAAGAGGAAACTGGATCACTACCTTCGCGGAGTGCAAGGTCCACCACCCTGTGATGGATATGTGGACCAGCGAGCTGCCAATACCAATAGGCTGATTGACCAAGCAATTGAGAGAGAAGCCTGGCCCCAGGCCATTCACAGTTAAATCACAAGTGCAGAGATTAAGAAGATATTGTTATATTGAAGTATACCTGGAGGTGAATACTGTCTCCTCCGAAACACATGTTGGTAGACACCAGCCTCCCAGGGACGTGCTACTAACTTCTCTTACATGAATGTCAAACTTAGGCTTTTTAAATAGTTTTTTTTTAAGACTGCTGAGCGTTTCTTTGTCTTATGAACATGAAAGCTGACTGATATTAAAAATTATAAAACACACAACCCGCACATAGAAACTTATAGCGACGTTTAGTCGGACAGAAACGTCGCCATAAGTTTCTCTCTACGTGCTGGTTATTTGTGTATCGCGGTGTTGTGAGTGTTTGTGCTTTATTAAGTCTTACACAATTATACTTACTTTCTGTTTACACTTATTAATAATTCTTATTTTTTTGTAATGTTTCCTCTTTATTTTAGGGGTGGTGATGGTGGTGCTGTTGGGGGTAGGTTGTGGTGCTGTTGGGGGTAGGTGGTGGTTCTCTGGGGGTGGGGGAGCAGCGGGGTGGTCGTGCTCTGGGTAGTGGTGCTCTGGGTAGTGGTGCTCTGGGTAGTGGTGCTATGGGTAGTGGTGTATAAACAGTTCAGTTGGTCATGGGAGAAACATTCCATACTTATTGACCTAAAACATGCTTTTAAAAGTAATGATTTTGCATTAAGAACATAAGAAGGGAGGAACACTGCAGCAGACCTGTTGGCCTGCTGCAGTGTTCTATTTATGTATATATACAGACAGCTGTTTTACCTCTGTTCGTAAATTCCTGCAGTGTTTGTACTTTGTTGAGTACATTATTAGTGTGGTGGGTTGGTTACCAGGCAGGTAGTGTGTACCTGCCTGGAGGGTATTCCGGGGGTCAGTGCCCCCACGGCCCAGTCCTTGAAAAAGGACTAGTTCCTTACGTGTTGTCAAGATCTAACCTGACAAAGTTGACCGTCTTCATTCCCTTACAAAGTTTTGTCGCTCTGACCTGTCAAGGAAACTCAGGTACCACCTCCAGCAGCAACAACCTGGTTGACCAGGCAAGCAACAGATAATCCAGGCTGCAGTAGTAGGAACTTCCGAAGCCCTTCAAAGGCATACGTAGGTGTAGTGGGTGGTACAGTCATAAGTTCTGAGAGGATAGTGAACACTCGCATCTCTCAAAATTAAACACGAGAGAGTGTGGGAGTTGCACATGAGTTAATAGGTATATCAAAGCTTATTCCTTAATAATAGGTTGGGCGAATATTTTTCTTAGTGGGTTTGGATTTAATATCGAGGCCTGGTCACAGACCAGGCCTCGGGGGCGTTGATCCCCGAAACCCCCTCCACGTATGGATCTGCCGAGTATGGGCCAATAGACCTGCTGCAGTGTTCCTCCTTTCTTAAGGTCTTATGTCTGCGCACGCACACTGCAGTTCGTTCACTTCTGACCGATCTAAGCCTCTAAATTTTAGTTTCCTCATGACCAGAAATGGTCTGGCACTCAACCTCGAATAACATTTTTTTGATAGAATATATATATTAATGGGTGAGTTAATCTAAATTTATTCACCTGCAAATCAGCAGCAATGAAACAGCATTCATGGAAGTGGGGCAGCGTAGCACGTGTCGGTATCCCCGTGATGGTGCCAGTGTCGGTATCCTCGTGATGGTGCCAGTGTCGGTATCCTCGTGATGGTGCCAGTGTCGGTATCCCCGTGATGGTGCCAGTGTCGGTATCCCCGTGATGGTGCCAGTGTCGGTATCCCCGTGATGGTGCCAGTGTCGGTATCCCCGTGATGGTGCCAGTGTCGGTATCCCCGTGATGGTGCCAGTGTCGGTATCCCCGTGATGGTGCCAGTGTCGGTATCCCCGTGATGGTGCCAGTGTCGGTATCCCCGTGATGGTGCCAGTGTCGGTATCCCCGTGATGGTGCCAGTGTCGGTATCCCCGTGATGGTGCCAGTGTCGGTATCCCCGTGATGGTGCCAGTGTCGGTATCCCCGTGATGGTGCCAGTGTCGGTATCCCCGTGATGGTGCCAGTGTCGGTATCCCCGTGATGGTGCCAGTGTCGGTATCCCCGTGATGGTGCCAGTGTCGGTATCCCCGTGATGGTGCCAGTGTCGGTATCCCCGTGATGGTGCCAGTGTCGGTATCCCCGTGATGGTGCCAGTGTCGGTATCCCCGTGATGGTGCCAGTGTCGGTATCCCCGTGATGGTGCCAGTGTCGGTATCCCCGTGATGGTGCCAGTGTCGGTATCCCCGTGATGGTGCCAGTGTCGGTATCCCCGTGATGGTGCCAGTGTCGGTATCCCCGTGATGGTGCCAGTGTCGGTATCCCCGTGATGGTGCCAGTGTCGGTATCCCCGTGATGGTGCCAGTGTCGGTATCCCCGTGATGGTGCCAGTGTCGGTATCCCCGTGATGGTGCCAGTGTCGGTATCCCCGTGATGGTGCCAGTGTCGGTATCCCCGTGATGGTGCCAGTGTCGGTATCCCCGTGATGGTGCCAGTGTCGGTATCCCCGTGATGGTGCCAGTGTCGGTATCCCCGTGATGGTGCCAGTGTCGGTATCCCCGTGATGGTGCCAGTGTCGGTATCCCCGTGATGGTGCCAGTGTCGGTATCCCCGTGATGGTGCCAGTGTCGGTATCCCCGTGATGGTGCCAGTGTCGGTATCCCCGTGATGGTGCCAGTGTCGGTATCCCCGTGATGGTGCCAGTGTCGGTATCCCCGTGATGGTGCCAGTGTCGGTATCCCCGTGATGGTGCCAGTGTCGGTATCCCCGTGATGGTGCCAGTGTCGGTATCCCCGTGATGGTGCCAGTGTCGGTATCCCCGTGATGGTGCCAGTGTCGGTATCCCCGTGATGGTGCCAGTGTCGGTATCCCCGTGATGGGGCCAGTGTCGGTATCCCCGTGATGGGGCCAGTGTCGGTATCCCCGTGATGGGGCCAGTGTCGGTATCCCCGTGATGGGGCCAGTGTCGGTATCCCCGTGATGGGGCCAGTGTCGGTATCCCCGTGATGGGGCCAGTGTCGGTATCCCCGTGATGGGGCCAGTGTCGGTATCCCCGTGATGGGGCCAGTGTCGGTATCCCCGTGATGGGGCCAGTGTCGGTATCCCCGTGATGGGGCCAGTGTCGGTATCCCCGTGATGGGGCCAGTGTCGGTATCCCCGTGATGGGGCCAGTGTCGGTATCCCCGTGATGGGGCCAGTGTCGGTATCCCGTGATGGGGCCAGTGTCGGTATCCCCGTGATGGGGCCAGTGTCGGTATCCCCGTGATGGGGCCAGTGTCGGTATCCCCGTGATGGGGCCAGTGTCGGTATCCCCGTGATGGGGCCAGTGTCGGTATCCCCGTGATGGGGCCAGTGTCGGTATCCCCGTGATGGGGCCAGTGTCGGTATCCCCGTGTTGGGGCCAGTGTAGGTATCCCCGTGATGGGGCCAGTGTCGGTATCCCCGTGATGGGTGTGTAAGTTGCTTAACGGGTTTGATAAAAATGGTTGAGGGGAGTTGCACAATGGTTGTGAGTCAAGTGTTGAAGCAAGCAGTGTGGGGTGACGTGTAGTGCCAGCCAGCCAGAGTGCCACTACTTGGAAGACCAAAGGTCATGTTGGCACTGGTAATGTCTGTCTCATCCCACTCCCACACTTAACTGCTGCTCCTCCTCGGACAAACGGCTTTTTGGGGTTGTCATAGCTCCTGGCCCCTCACTAACACCTAACAACTGGTTCTTAATTTCTTATGGTTCAATAACACCACCTCATCGGTCTTTTAAAACTGTTAATGTTGTTTACTTTGATGTTTTCTTGTACCTTCTGCTACCCTTTCCCCTCCCCCTTCCACTTCCCCTGAGGATGGCAAGGTATTTCCTAACCTGCTCTGCTCTTCCTGTGGTGGTGGTGGTGCTGCTGCTGCTGCTGGTGCTACTGGTGGTGGTGCTGCAGCTTGTGGTGGTGTTGCTGGTGGTGCTTGCATCTGACTCATCCTGGCTGGTCCTGTCTACTGTCTGCTCTCACAGTATTGTCTTTGCTGCCATCATGTCCTTAATTGATCCTCCTCAGTATTAATAGTGTCATCTTTTCCCATCTTAATGTATACTGGTGGTGGTGGTAGACACCCTGGGATATAGTTGGTTGGGACCATGTCTGTGGTTTTTTCTCTCTCTCTCTCTCTCTCTCTCTCTCTCTCTCTCTCTCTCTCTCTCTCTCTCTCTCTCTCTCTCTCTCTCTCTCTCTCTCTCTCTCTCTCTCTCTCTCTCTCTCTCTCTCTCTCTCTCTCTCTCTCTCTCTCTCTCTCTCTCTCTCTCTCGCTCTCTTTTTCTTTTGTTCATCTGTTGCTTCCCCTCTTCTGTCTTCCTGCTGCTACTTATTTCCGGGCTGATTATTCTGCTACCGTTGCTTGTGTTACATTGTTCCCTCTTTATACCTGCCTATGTTCCTGAGACTCCTGATCCAGCACTGCTTTACCATTGTTCTAGCACTGTTGCACTGCTCCAGCGCTCCTCCAACACCTCTCCAGTTCTAGCACTACTAGAGAACTGTCTAGCGCTTCTCCAGCACTTCATTACTGTTCTAACTTTACTTTAGCACAACTTCAGCTCCTGCAGCAGTGTTCTTGCACTCCACTGCAGCAGTGCCCTGGGGTTAGTGTCACTAGTCTCCATGCAGAGAGGAAGCACCAACAGTCTGAATGAGGGAAATGGCAGCCACTAACACACATGATGCGGCCGCACCAGTCCTTGCACTGAATGACCCCCAGGGGTTTAGCGCTTCTAATGAAGAATACTAAGCAGTCGTAGAAACAAAGTTTGTACGTTTCCCAGATAGTTTGTTGCAAAGTTAGCTTAAAGGGCACGTAAGTTCCCCCATCTTCTAATAACACGTTTATTTTTCCACTATAATCTACCTTGTCCATAATTACTGTCGCATTTGCTTTGCTCAGACCTCTACAACAACAATTGTCCTCAAAGATTTGTTAAGTTATACCATGAATTAAGGAAAGATCCTGGACTTCACCTTACGAAACAGACAAAGCAAATGCGATAGTAATTATGAACAAGGTAGATTATAGTGGAAAAATAAACATGTTTTAGAAGACTGGGGAACTTAGGTGCCCCTTAAAGGTACGACATAAGAGGTTTGTTCAGGAAACTCTACAGTGATTCACTGGAGAGACGTTTTACAATTAATGGAAGGCGGTAGTCTGTTAAATAACTTGAGGACACCTGTGATCACCTTCGTGTTGAACATTAGTGAAGTTATTGGTATATGAAGATATCCTCTGGTCAGTTTTGTTATCAATATTCTTAATTTTGGTTTCTGCGATTAATAAAGCTGTATAACCCCTGTGGTTTAGCGCTTCTCTTCTATTTGATTATAATAATAATAATGTGATTAATAAAGAAAGGTGTTTCTGCTCGGCTTCAAACTTATCAACGCTGGTGTATATTTTATAAGAGGGTTGGGATTGTTACTCGGATGTGTAGTTGCCAGTTTTCCACATTAATTTTTGTAATGTGGTATTTTTCACGAAATAACTAAAGTATGCCATTTCTGAACAGTTGTAACCTTTATTATTATTGTGTGTGTGTGTACTCACCTAATTGTACTCACCTAATTGTGGTTGCAGGGGTCGAGACTCAGCTCCTGGCCCCGCCTCTGCACTGTCCGCTACTGGGTCTCTGCTCTCCCTGCTCCGTGAGCTTTATCATACCTTGTCTTAAAACTATGTATGGTTCCCGCCTCCACTATATCGTTCGCTAAACTATTCCACTTCCTAACTACTCTATGGCTGTGTGTGTGTGTGTGTGTGTGTGTGTGTGTGTGTGTGTGTGTGTGTGTGTGTGTGTGTGTGTGTGTATATATGCGTGTGTGTGTTGTGTGTGTATATGCGTGTGTGTGTGTGTGTGTGTGACCATTTTGTCCTAGGCGCATGTCGATTAGACACTAGGCCTGTTGTATATGCGTGTGTGTGTGTGTGTACTCACCTAGTTGTGGTTGGAGGGATCGAGTCACAGCTCCTGGCCCCGCCTCTTCAACTGGCCGCTACCCGGTCACTCTTCCCGCTCCATGAGCTTTATCATACCTCCTCTTAATTAAAGCAATGTATGGATCCTGCCTGCACTACATCACTACCCAGGCTATTTCACTTCCTGACAACTGTGTGTGTGGATGTTTGTGTGTGTGTGTTGTGTGTGTGTGTGTGTGTGTGTGTGTGTGTGTGTGCCCGCGCATGTATGTGTGTGCATGCATAGTGCTCCCATATACTGTGTGAACTTAATGGTGATCCGTATGGAGTAGCTTTGTAGGTGGGAGTGGTAGAAGTGGTGGTGATGGTGTTGGTGCTGATGTGAGGGGTGATGATGGTGGTAATGCAACAAGAATGGTTGCATCAGGTGTTGCAACCCATGGGAGTGTTGTTACTCTGCAGGTTTCCCTACCATTATTCTCTTATCCCACGCTAAATTAACTAGTAACTTGTTTATCCCAGCCTACACTGCACCGCTACCATCATTATCACCACCTCCGCTACAGTTATCACCGCCGCTACCGTCATCACCACCACCGTCATCACTACCGCAGCTACCGTCACCACTACTTAACAGTAGCCTGGACTGGTGTGTGAGCATCAACCAGCATCTTGGTAATACTAACACCTGTGTCATTAATCAAGGTAAAACGTGGGCAGCCAGGTGTGAGGAAGTAGACAGCGAGGCTGCAGGTTTTTCTGAGCGAGTTAACAAGTGTTTAACTTGTTGGTCACCGAGCTGTCAAGACAATTTTAAAGTATTACCCTGCCTTTCAGTGGTCGCACGCCCACACTTACTCTCAGCCTCCCACTATCCTCGGGGGTTTCCCACTGCAAATGAAATAGTTTTACATGTAGAGGAAAGCCTTACAAAAGCATGATATATGTTATTGGTTCTATGTATCATTGAACCCACCCCCTGGCGGCCAGGTCTCGGACCAGGTCTTCTAAATTGGACAAGAATAAAGTTAAGTCTGTACTGAATGTAAGTAGAAGTTCATTAGATTTACCCGTCATCCTGTATATTCACGAGACAGAAAAGACCAGCAGTCCTACCTGAGTGCAGTGCATTTAATAGTTATATAAATGCTTCAGAAAACCGAAAAGTTGATGAACAAGACACTTGTTCAATACTTGGGTATCGTTATTACGGAAACGTTTCGCCAGCCAGCGGCTTCCTTAGTCTAATACAAATGAATGGTTGAAGAGGAGTAGTAGTTTGAGGTAATCAGTCCCTTAGCCTGGAGTCGATGTGTTAAATCCATCAGGCTGGATAAAAGTACAACTAATTCTAAGTACATGTGAAGTACTTTTATCAAGACTGATTGACTGAACACATCGACTCCAGGCTGAGGGAGGGACTGATTACCTCAAACTCCTCATCTTCAACCATTCATATCTATTGGACTGAAAAAGCCGCTGGCTGGCTAAACGTTTCCACAAGTGTTGCATATATACTAGTATGTATATATAGTATATTACTAGTATATATAATGTACTAGTATATTACTAGTATATATAATGTACTAGTATATTATTAGTATATATAATGTACTAGTATATTACTAGTATATATAATTTACTAGTATATTACTAGTATATATAATGTACTAGTATATTACTAGTAGTATATATAATGTACTAGTATATTACTAGTAGTATATATAATGTACTAGTATATTACTAGTATATATAATGTATTAGTATATTACTAGTATATATAATGTACTAGTATATTACTAGTATATATAATGTACTAGTATAATACTAGTATATATAATGTACTAGTATATTACTAGTATATATAATGTACTATTATATTACTAGTATATATAATGTACTAGTATATTACTAGTATATATAATGTACTAGTATATTACTAGTATATATAATGTACTAGTATATTACTAGTATATATAATGTACTAGTATATTACTAGTATATATAATGTACTAGTATATTACTAGTATATATAATGTACTAGTATATTAATAGTATATATAATGTACTAGTACATTAAATGTATTGCTGAATATCTCATTTTATTGTAACTGATTTTCACACAGTTGAGTTACTTAGCTGTTTTATCTTTTCAGGTTTAAATTATAAGATATTACAAGGACTCCAATGGAAACAAGTCACATTGACTTTTTTTTTTTTTTTTTTTGTTATCCTAGGTAATATACACACGTGTATGATAATTTGTGTAACTGTATGTGTCCTGTACCAAAATAAACTTTCTTGGGGCCGGGCTGCGGAGTAGACATTATCGAAACTTAAAAGATTTATCTTTCTCGCCAACGTTCCGGAGACTTCAGATCAAGGGACGTCAAGCGTTCCCAGTAATTGAGGTGCTTGACCGAATTTATGTCTGCAATTTCACCTGCCTTAACAAGGTTGTTAGTACAGCAGTATTCCAGCCTAGATAGAGAGGGGGAGGAGTCACTTGTAGAGTATCATCATTGTCTTGACATCATCTTGTTTTGTGGGATATAGAGGCGTGGAATTGTTGTGATTACACCGTGGGAAGGATTTTTGTAATGTAGCGGGACGCTGGCAGAGACAACTTGGTTAATCACGCTGCTGTTAATGGAAGTCTGACCTCAGATGGAGATAACAGCGAAAAATTGCGTACACATCTGTGAGTCATGTTAACGATAACAAATTCAACGCATTTTTTTTTAGCTTTTTATTAATATGTAAAGCTGGAAAATTTACAAGTTTCGCATGTTTACTAGAAAATGTTATGTGGCGCCATGTTTTATGTTGCAGCATAGCTGATGTTATGTGGCACTATGTTTTATGTTGTAGCATATCTGATGTTATGTGGCACTATGTTTTATGTTGTAGCATATCTAATGTTATGTGGCACTATGTTTTATGTTGTAGCATATCTGATGTTATGTGGCACTATGTTTTATGTTGTAGCATATCTGATGTTATGTGGCGCCATGTTTTATGTTGTAGCATATCTGATGTTATGTGGCACTATGTTTTATGTTGTAGCATATCTGATGTTATGTGGCACTATGTTTTATGTTGTAGCATATCTGATGTTATGTGGCACTATGTTTTATGTTGTAGCATATCTGATGTTATGTGGTACTATGTTTTATGTTGCAACATTCCTGTGCCCGGGCTGAGGCTTCACTTGCTTGTCTGTAATACTTTAGTGAAACCTGGGGCTTTCTCCTATTTTGCTGTGCTCTTCCGTGTCAGCTGTTGGTGTTAAGGTTAGTGGAAGGTGGTGTGGTGGTGGTAAGGTTAGTGAAAGGTGGTGTGGTGGTGGTAAGGTTAGTGGAAGGTGGTGTGGTGGTGGTAAGGTTAGTGGAAGGTGGGTGTGGTGGTGGTAAGGTTAGTGAAAGGTGGTGTGGTGGTGGTAAGGTTAGTGGAAGGTGGTGTGGTGGTGGTAAGGTTAGTGAAAGGTGGTGTGGTGGTGGTAAGGTTAGTGAAAGGTGGTGTGGTGGTGGTAAGGTTAGTGAAAGGTGGTGTGGTGGTGGTAAGGTTAGTGAAAGGTGGTGTGGTGGTGGTAAGGTTAGTGGAAGATGGTGGTATAGTGGAAACTGGTGTGGTGGTGTGAGTCACGTTGAGTGGTTGGTGTACCTCAGTGGAGTCACGCTCACGGTGAATGCTCTCTACATGTGTTCTGGTTCACTGGTGTTACTACCGCCACTGCCGCAGCCTGCCGCAGCCTGCCGAGGAGTCTCCTGGTAGCATGCCTCACTTACCTCCACCCACTGTGTATTTTCCCGTCTATCATATTGTGATCACATTGTAACTTTCCAGTTGCCTGACAGTTTCTTTGTTTCCATCGACTTGTATATTCTTGCTAAGGGGTCACACAGATCATCTACTCCTAAAGTCAGTGGTCACAAGTGGTCATGTGGTCCTGAGCTGCTTTGGGGATTAGTGTGGAGGGTTACAAAGCCATGGCTTGCTTCTGCAGTTTTTTAAAATCTGAGGTTAGAGTTTTAAAGGAGAAGGTCCTACTTCTCCAGGAGGAAATTAGGAGACAGAAGGTTCACCTCGATGGGTTTGGTAATGAGTGTGAGGTAGCTGGAGTGGGTGAGGGGAATGAGGCTACCAGCAGTGAGGAGCAGTCCAGCACCTGCTACAAGTGGCGAGTGGTTCCCAGTAAAGGGAGGAGCATCAAAATAAGGAAAGTTAAGAGAGAAGATTTGAAGGTAGGAAATCGCTTCTCTGTTCTTCAGGATGAGTGTACTTCAGTGGCCAGTGAAGGTAAAGATACTACTTCCCCTGCTAATAGAGGTAAGCGCATTCTTGTGGTTGGTGACTGACATAAGATATATGGACCGTGCTTTCTGTAACAAGGATAAGAAGGTGAGAGTGTGTGTGTTTTCCTGGAGCTGGTGTTGGTGACATAGTCAACAGGTTGGATAATATCATGTCAGGTAATGGGAACAAGCCCATTATCTGTCTCAGTAGGAGAGAAGAGCTGCTAGATAAGTACAGGTCAGCTATAGATTTAATTAGATCTAAGGGAGGGGTCCCAATTATATGTAGCATCTTGCCTAGAAGGGGAGTGAGCAATGAATGGATGTCAAGGACAATTGGTGTAAATTGCTGGCTAGACAGATACTGCAAGGAACTTGCAATCCTGGAATAACTTTTATGGCAAACATGATATGTATGCAAGGAATGGGGTACATCTCTCTGGGGCAGGAGTGGTAGCATTTGCCAACTCGATCAAGAGGGCCATTGCTGACTTATCTAGGATTTTAAACTGATAGAAGATAGAGGCATGGGTGTGTGTGGGAAACATTCAGGTTGCAGCACTGGGGTTGAAAACAGTAAATGTTTAAAAGACATTATTCATCATAAACTGGAACTGGGAAGAATACAAAGGGAGACAGCAGAGGAGTGTAAGAAATAAGATAGATGAGCTAAGATTAATTGCAAGTGCAGGAAGCATAGATATTGTTGCTATAACAGACCTGGTTCAATCTGAAAGATAGAGAAATGCCTTCTGAATGCCACGTAGAAGGCTATAAAATATTCCACACTGATAGGGTCAACAGGAAGGGTGGTGGAGTAGCATTGTATGTCAGAGATAATTAACGTGTTGTGTTACACAAGATATAAAATTAGAAGCGTTAGCCACTGAATCTGTGTGGATACAGCTTCTTGAGTGCCATGAAAAACTAATCTTGGGTGTAATTTACAGGCCCCCAGATCTTGATAGGGAGTGCAGTAAACTTCTATGGGACAAAATTCGTAAGGCATCTACATACGGAAATGTTGTGCTAATGGGAGATTTTAACTTTAGACAAATTGACTGGAGCAATTTGACAAGAAAGTTAAAGTCGAGTGACTTTCTTGATATGATTCAGGATTGTTTTTTAAAACAGTTTGTGACAGAACCAACTAGAGGAAATAACCTGCTTGACTTTGTTCTTGCCAGGAGGGAATCGCTAATTAATAATCTTGAGGTTAATGATGAGCTTGGGGAAAGTGATCACAAATCACTCAGTTTTAATATATCATGGAATTACCCTAATAATGGCAATCAAGTCTGTCCCTGACTTCCGATTCGCTGATTTCATAGAACTGAGAAATTACCTGGGTGGGCTGAACTGAAATGACGTTTTCCAGATAATAGTTTTAGGTGCTCATACAACTTATGTTCCAAATAGGAAAATCAGATCAAACAAAAATTATCCTAAATGGATAAAAAATGGATTAAAACATGTAATAATGTTGGTAGAATTACCGACAATATGTTAAGTAAAAGGACACAAATGCAACTAATGTGACATTTTATTGTGGCAACGTTTCGCTCTCCAGGAGCTTTTTCAAGCCGTTACAAGCGATACATGGACACAGAGGGTATATATATACTCTCCAAGTGAGGTGTAATACTAGTGGTGGTAGAAGTAGTAGTGATATAAGTTGTAGTAGTAGTAGTAATACAATAAAGTAGAAAAATCAATTTGCACATGAGTAAAAGGTGATAAAACAATTACATGGGTAGTATAAAAATAGGTTAGACAAATATTTCTGCTGGAGGTTGGAATAGAGAAGGCCTGTAGCAGTGTTCCACATCTACGATGTGCTTGTGTTGAATTAGCAGGAGAGACTATGTGATGGTAGGGTTTACTGTTTTCAGGAGGATTCTTGCTAAGACTTCAGAGATGGTGAAGCATCTCATTGGTCAAAAGAGTGGAATATATAGGCAAATCAAAAGAGGAGAAAGACAGTTAAGAAATCAATATATTCAGTTAGAGAGAAAAAAAGGAATAAGAAAATCAAAGAGAGATTATGAGGTTAAAGTCACAAGGAAATCAAAGACTAACCCAAAAGGATTCTTTCAGGTATACAGAAGTAAGATTGGGGACAAGATAGACCCACTCAAAAGTTACTTGGGTTAGCTCACCGTCAGTGATAAGGAAATGTGTAAAAATTTTAGCACTTCTCAGTTTTTACACAGGAAGATACTAGCGATATTCCAGAAATAATAAATTATGTGAAACAGGACTATAATAAAGTATGCACAATTAGGGTCACAAGTGACATGGTCCTTAGACAAATAAATTAATACCTAACAAATCCCCAGGCCCTGATTAACTGTACGCAAAGATTCTAAAGAAATGTAAAGAGGAGCTTAGCAAACCTATGGCTAATCTTTTCAACATATCACTACAAACTGGCATGGTGCCAGATAAGTGTTGGATATGAGAGTTATCCTTAGGGAGCAGAGCTTCACACTGTGGCTGCCTCTGGCCCAACTGTTTACTGTTATTTTTTGTTCTCTGAGTTAGAAAATTAAAAAAAACATTTGCACACACATCTTGCACTGTATTTTGTGAGCTATTACACCATAATTAGGGCTGTGGCGAAGTATCGGTATAGGTGCTCCATGAGTGAAGGATGCTCCATGAGTGAAGGATGCTCCATGAGTGAAGGATGCTCCATGAGTGAAGGATGCTCCATGAGTGAAGGATGCTCCATGAGTGAAGGATGCTCCATGAGTGAAGGATGCTGCACGAGTGAAGGATGCTCCATGAGTGAAGGATGCTCCAGAGTGAAGGATGCTCCGTGAGTGAAGGATGCTCCATGAATGAAGGATGCTGCACGAGTGAAGGATGCTGCAGAGTGAAGGATGCTGCAGAGTGAAGGATGCTCCATGAGTGAAGGATGCTCCATGAGTGAAGGATGCTCCATGAGTGAAGGATGCTCCATGAGTGAAGGATGCTCCATGAGTGAAGGATGCTCCATGAGTGAAGGATGCTCCATGAGTGAAGGATGCTCCAGAGGGATGCAGAGTGAAGGATGCTCCATGAGTGAAGGATGCTCCATGAGTGAAGGATGCTCCATGAGTGAAGGATGCTCCATGAGTGAAGGATGCTCCATGAGTGAAGGATGCTCCATGAGTGAAGGATGCTCCATGAGTGAAGGATGCTCCGTGAGTGAAGGATGCTCCGTGAGTGAAGGATGCTCCTGAGTGAAGGATGCTCCTTGAGTGAAGGATGCTCCGTGAGTGAAGGATGCTCCGTGAGTGAAGGATGCTCCAGTGAAGGATGCCGTAGTGAAGGATGCTCCTGAGTAAGGATGTCGTAGTGAAGGATGCTCCGTGAGTGAAGGATGCTCACGAGTGAAGGATGCTCCTAGATGGTGAGAGGATGCTCCGTGAGTGAAGGATGCTGCACGAGTGAAGGATGCTCCGTGAGTGAAGGATGCTCCGTGAGTGAAGGATGCTCCGTGAGTGAAGGATGCTCCGTGAGTGAAGGATGCTCCGTGAGTGAAGGATGCTCCGTGAGTGAAGGATGCTCCATGAGTGAAGGATGCTGCACGAGTGAAGGATGCTCAGTGAGTGAAGGATGCTCCGTGAGTGAAGGATGCTGCACGAGTGAAGGATGCTGCACGAGTGAAGGATGCTGCCGAGTGAAGGATGCTGCACGAGTGAAGGATGCTGCACGAGTGAAGGATGCTTCCTGTACTATCAGTCCATCAATAACCATGATTGTACTTGTCGGAGGCTTCAGCAAAGTCAGTTTCTATGTACTTCATATGTATTTTGCTTCTTCCAGTTTATTCAAAACCATGTAATGTTCTAGTAGCTGTGAGAGGCAGGAGTGACCTGCTCTAAACCCATGCTGTCCTGGGTTCCTCTCTCTCTCTCTGGACTCTGATTCATTAGAGTTCAGTATCTTCTATTCCTTTAGCCAGTGTTTCCTTCTGCACTTCAGAAAGTCTGCCACCTTCAAGAAGTTGTGTTTCTTCATCTTCACTTGTAGAGGAACATCTCTCTCTTTCTAGCTTGCATCTTCTCTAATTTTTTTCTTAGTGGCCAATGCCTTGAACATGCTTCTGGTGCCACATAATTGATCCTCTTTATACATGAGTTTGGATCTTTGTTGTTCGTAATATCTTCCCATCATGTTTCATTGAGATCATGGTTTATGTGGTCCCACTTGATCGTCTGCTTAAAGTTAAGTTTGGTCAGAACCCTCATCACTACATTTTGCTGCTCAGGACCCGTGTGCATGCAGGTCTAAACTTCGATTAAGCTATGATCCGAATTTACTGTCTTGGACAACGTTACATTTCGTAGCAGCTCATCATTACTTGTGAATGAACAGTCCAGCGGATTTTCCGGTCTGGTAGTTCCATTATTTGTTGGCTTAAGGCAAATTTAACATACAGTTTCACAGGTTCACTGGTACGAGACTGTCCATCTGAGCTGCCTTCTGAGATTTTTTTTTATCTCCTGTTGCAGTATTCGCTATATTCTTCCATTCTCCAGTCAGTATTCCGTTCTTGATGACTGGTCTTTGAAGGACTGAGAGGTTGTATCCGGTAATCCGTCCCTCAGTCCATCAAGACTGACCACATCGACTCCAGGCTGAGGGACTGATTACCTCGACTCCAGGCTGAGGGACTGATTACCTCGACTCCAGGCTGAGGGACTGATTACCTCGACTCCAGGCTGAGGGACTGATTACCTCGACTCCAGGCTGAGGGACTGATTACCTCGACTCCAGGCTGAGGGACTGATTACCTCGACTCAGGCTGAGGACTGATTACCTCACTCAGGCTGAGGACTGATTACCTCGACTCCAGGCTGAGGGACTGATTACCTGACTCCAGGCTGAGGGACTGATTACCTCGACTCCAGGCTGAGGACTGATTACCTCGACTCCAGGATGAGGGACTGATTACCTCGACTCCAGGCTGAGGGACTGATTACCTCGACTCCAGGCTGAGGGACTGATTACCTCGACTCCAGGCTGAGGGACTGATTACCTCGACTCCAGGCTGAGGGACTGATTACCTCGACTCCAGGCTGAGGGACTGATTACCTCGACTCCAGGCTGAGGGACTGATTACCTCAAACTCCTCTTCCATCTTTCTCTGCATCGGAATAAAGGAGCCACGGCGGGGCGGAAACATTTCCAGAATAAAAATACCCAAATATTGCACAAGTGTCTCATTTATCAGTAATTAGGTATTTGTGCCCAATATTTTTGGGTTGTCCAATTCTTAAGCAATCTTCGTCACGCTCTGTGATTCACTTCATCTTGACTTGTATTACTTATTCTCTTGCTCTCATTTTTCTTCTTATTTAGCCTTTTGTTTGTCTTGTTGGAAGTGTTTGTTTCTCTTATTCTTTCATATCATTGCTAGCTCTTCTACTGAGCTTGTTTTTACCATCCTCCTGTTTGTTCCTGTTTGTTTTCCATGCCGCTGTACGCCCAGCCTTTGTCTTAGCCTTTAGCCTGCACATGTGTGTGTGTGTGGGGGTCATGAAAGAGGGAGGGAGGAAGGTAGTGTCTGTGTTGTGCTTCCACACAATACAATGTTAATCATCAGTAAGAAGGAAGCCATTACAACTTTCTCCTATCATAATACAGAGTTTAGGATGACTGGGGTCATCATAATTGAGAGTATGTAGTTATCATGTCATCAGTGGCGCATGCGGCACATCGTGGGGTCACAGGTGTGTAGATTAAATTGTGTCTGTGTGTTCTGACTGGTTAGGTTAGTGCTCCATGTCCAGTCAGTGTGGGGTCCAGGTTAGTGCTCCATGTCCAGTCAGTGTGGGGTCCAGGTTAGTGCTCCATGTCCAGTCAGTGTGGGGTCCAGGTTAGTGCTCCATGTCCAGTCAGTGTGGGGTCCAGGTTAGTGTTCCTCGTCCAGTCAGTGTGGGGTCCAGGTTACTGCTCCTCGTCCAGTCAGTGTGGGGTCCAGGTTAGTGCTCATCGTCCAATCAGTGTGGGGTCCAGGTTAGTGCTCCATGTCCAGTCAGTGTGGGGCCCAGGTAAGTGCTCCACGTCCAGTCAGTGTGGGGCCCAGGTAAGTGCTCCATGTCCAGTCAGTGTGGGGTCCAGGTTAGTGCTCCATGTCCAGTCAGTGTGGGGTCCAGGTTAGTGTTCCATGTCCAGTCATTGTGGGGCCCAGGTAAGTGCTCCACGTCCAGTCAGTGTGGGGCCCAGGTAAGTGCTCCATGTCCAGTCAGTGTGGGGTCCAGGTAAGTGCTCCACGTCCAGTCAGTGTGGGGCCCAGGTAAGTGCTCCATGTCCAGTCAGTGTGGGGTCCAGGTTAGTGTTCCTCGTCCAGTCAGTATGGGGTCCAGGTTAGTGCTCCATGTCCAGTCAGTGTGGGGCCCAGGTTAGGGACCTACCAACTCATCCTTAAATACCTGAATTAATATATACTATATTTATATATAATTAATATACTCTGACATGGGCAGTGTTGTGATAGACGGCTGCACAGCAGGTGGTGTGTAGCTAACCCCTACACACGTAGCCCCAGTGTACAAAATGCGCATTCAATACACTAGAGATACTCAGGTGGAAGGGTGATAAACCATGGCACACCGGAGATACGAGTATGAGTCACGTGTAACCGCCTGGCACACTAACGAGATAACTGTTATCGAGGTGAAATGTATCTTAATTCGCATTGTGTGTGTGTTAACGAATGTTAGAGGACTTCACTGCACAGCTTCAGGATAAGTTGTGTTGTCCTCACTAACTGGTAGGCGCGCTGCATACCCCGTAGGCACATGTGGGGGGGCTGCAGTGGTGCCAACGGCCTATTGTGTAGGATGTGGGGGATGTTACTAAGCTAAATCAATCTAACTCTGACTTAGCCTAAATGCATATAAGTAGTATTACACACATTAGCCTATGGGCTTCATTACAGGTTAAGTCTTACAAATTAAGAGTGTATAATGAATGTGGCCCTCCCATAGGCATCGTCTCCCCTCCCCCTTAATCCCCCAAATGAGGGAAGGTTTGAACCCTCTTGGAAAATTCGAACGAGATTTTCCACAACGGGCGTGACTGTAAATGGTCCAAGTCGGACCGAAACGTCGTCGTAAGCTCCTCTCTTCTATGTGCGGGTTATTTGTGTACATCGTGGGATCACGGGCGCATGCGGTAGATCATGTAATTATAGGTGCACGCGGCAGGAATGCTCCTGATACCTGTTCTTGACTAAGACATGTGCAACACATGACTGTCAGAAATGTTTCGTCTGCACAAGAGCCTTCGCTCCAGGTTCGAGGTTCAGTCGATACTGGCGAGTGTAACACTAGAAACCTGGTGGTCCTCCTCCTCCTTCACCTCCTCCTCCTCCTTCACCACCTCCGCCGCTAGACTTCAGTCTTGACGGACTGACCACCTACGAAGGTTGAGGGACTGATCACGTCAAAAGAACAATAATAACCACTCTCCTCCTCTTCTCCAGTGTTATATTCAACTGAAGAAACCTGTTGTGAACGAAGCATTTCAGCAGTAAGAGAGGGCAAGTGTTTCACCTGTGTTATTCATCACTGTGTTTGTATTCTATTCTATTATCCTCTGATATCCCACACACGTGTTAACTGTTGATGGCTGGTATCACCAACTCGGGTGTTTTTTCAAAGGGACTGCAACCTTGGTGCTATGAACCAGATTTTGGTGTAATCAAAGAGAAACAAGAAATAAAGAGTAGAGTATATACTGTGGATCTGTGTATATTCCCACAACCAGATGGTATGTACATTAATATACAACTATGTACACATTTCTTGGACAAGTTAAATCTGATAGTGAATAGAGCTTTGGCGATATTTTATTCCTTATCATTTTAGGTAGCGTGGTCTGAAACCTGGCCGCGGGGCGGAGGCGATGATTCAAACAACTCTTAACATAATATATATATATATATATATATATATATATATATATATATATATATATATATATATATATATATATATATGTGTGTTCTGGGTATTGTGCCACCACTTAGGCCGCCACCACCTAGGCCTGGAGCCACCACCTAGGCCTGGAGCCACCACCTAGGCCTGGAGCCACCACCTAGGCCTGGAGCCACCACCTAGGCCTGGAGCCACCACCTAGGCCTGGAGCCACCACTTAGGTCTGGAGGCTTCGGTGGCTGGAGGTGAGGCTTGAGTGGTTGAATGGTAGATGGTTCCAGGGTTCATCGCGGGGGGCGATGAACCCTGGGAAGCCAGACCAGGCCTTCCTGTTGATGACCTGACTAGTTAGACTGTTGGTGCTTACTGTACACACAGGCAGTGGCAACACAGCTCTGATGCTGCTGAAAGCATGTCATTCAAAGAACTGTAGCTTCCCAACCCTTGGATCAAACCTTATCACCTCCCATCACGTAGAAACAAGCATGGCCCTTGTGGTCTTAATATGATAACTGCTAAATAAGAGGCGACTAAAATGCCGGGAGCAAGGGGCTAGTAACCCCCTTCTCCTGTATTCATTACTAAATTTATAAAGAAAATATCTCGTTTTTCTTTTTGGGCCACCCTGCCTTGGTTGGCCACGGCCAGTGCTAGAATTATTGCTAGAATTATAAAATATCTTAGCTGACATAATTTATTGAAATAAAGAAGATTGGTGTTAAAGACGTGTTACTATTGTCAATTACCTCATATTTGAAGCGAGGAAGTTGAATGGTTCTGAACCGTTTATTTCCAGAGTTGAGGTTCTGACTGTTGTTATTGCAGCAGCTGACTGCCACCAGTAGCTCATGATATAGGCTCTTCCAGTAATTATATTGATGCTATTAGTGAATTATGTTCACTCATGCTCTTGTATGAACACTGTCATGCTTGGTGTTCATTGCTTTCATATGAACACTACGGAGTGTGCTCACTGAGTGTTCTCATAAAAGTCATCATTGTATAGAAAAACTAGAGAGCTTGTGACCTGCCACTCTAGTGTAGAGAGTTGTAAGAAGTGTAACTGTTGAAGGGGGAGGATAATGTGTTTAAAGAGGAGAGGGGAGTGGGGAGGTGTTTAGGAAAGGGGGGTGATGATGACACCAGTCCCCCACCCACTACTATCACTCCACCCTCACACGCTGACCAAGGTCTTCCCTTCCTCGCCCACTTCCTCTCTTCATCCCTCCTTCCTGTCTCTCCATCCCTCCTTCCTGTCTTCATCCCTCCTTCCTGTCTTCATCCCTCCTTCCTGTCTCTCCATCCCTCCTTCCTGTCTTCATCCCTCCTTCCTGTCTCTCTATCCCTCCTTCCTGTCTCTCCAGCCCTCCTTCCCGTCTTCATCCCTCCTTCCTGTCTTCATCCCTCCTTCCTGTCTTCATCCCTCCTTCCTGTCTTCATCCCTCCTTCCTGTCTTCATCCCTCCTTCCTGTCTTCATCCCTCCTTCCTGTCTCTCCATCCCTCCTTCCCGTCTTCATCCCTCCTTCCCGTCTTCATCCCTCCTTCCCTGTCTTCATCCCTCCTTCCTGTCTTCATCCCTCCTTCCTGTCTTCATCCCTCCTTCCTGTCTTCATCCCTCCTTCCTGTCTTCATCCTCCTTCCGTCTTCATCCCTCCTTCCTGTCTTCATCCCTCCTTCCTGTCTTCATCCCTCCTTCCTGTCTTCATCCCTCCTTCCTGTCTTCATCCCTCCTTCCTGTCTTCATCCCTCCTTCCTGTCTTCATCCCTCCTTCCTGTCTTCATCCCTCCTTCCTGTCTTCATCCCTCCTTCCTGTCTTCATCCCTCCTTCCTGTCTCCATCCCTCCTTCCCGTCTTCATCCCTCCTTCCCGTCTTCATCCCTCCTTCCCGTCTTCATCCCTCCTTCCTGTCTTCATCCCTCCTTCCCTGTCTTCATCCCTCCTTCCGTCTTCATCCTCCTTCCGTCTCATCCCTCCTTCCTGTCTTCATCCCTCCTTCCCGTCTTCATCCCTCCTTCCTGTCTTCATCCCTCCTTCCCGTCTTCATCCCTCCTTCCTGTCTTCATCCCTCCTTCCTGTCTTCATCCCTCCTTCCTGTCTTCATCCCTCCTTCCTGTCTTCATCCCTCCTTCCTGTCTTCATCCCTCCTTCCTGTCTTCATCCCTCCTTCCTGTCTTCATCCCTCCTTCCTGTCTTCATCCCTCCTTCCTGTCTTCATCCCTCCTTCCTGTCTTCATCCCTCCTTCCTGTCTTCATCCCTCCTTCCTGTCTTCATCCCTCCTTCCTGTCTTCATCCCTCCTTCCTGTCTCCATCTTGACGTTGGGTCACCTTAACATGGAGACGGTGTTTCTGTCCTGGTGTTTACCTAGAGACGGTTTCAGGGGTGAACGCCCCCGCAGCCCTCCCAGACAGTGTTTTCCGGTGGATGTTCTGATCAACCAGACTGTTGCTGCTACCCGCATAATCCAAACACATTAGCTGAAAGAAAAATGACTGGTTCCTACGAGTGCCAGATGAAATAGTGTGTGTATACCTTTGAAGGGGTTCGAGAGTTTTTCCTATTCCTGCAGCCATGCTTGACGGTTCTTGTCTGATCAAACAAGGCTGTTACTGCTGGCGGCTCGCTGGCTCACGTATCCAACGTAATGACTATGTAGGCGTACGTGCCACACATAGCAAAATCTTGATTGACCAGATTGAACAGTGTATTCAAGTAGGACTGTGTGGTCACAACAGTGGTGGAGACCATGCCAGGTGTGTGGTCACAACAGTGGTGGAGACCATGCCAGGTGTGTGGTCACAACAGTGGTGGAGACCATGCCAGGTGTTGGTCACACAGTGGTGGAGACCATGCCAGTGTGTGGTCACAACAGTGGTGGAGACCATGCCAGGTGTGTGGTCACAACAGTGGTGGAGACCATGCCAGGTGTGTGGTCACAACAGTGGTGGAGACCATGCCAGGTGTGTGGTCACAACAGTGGTGGAGACCATGCCAGGTGTGTGGTCACAACAGTGGTGGAGACCATGCCAGGTGTGTGGTCACAACAGTGGTGGAGACCATGCCAGGTGTGTGGTCACAACAGTGGTGGAGACCATGCCAGGTGTGTGGTCACAACAGTGGTGGAGACCATGCCAGGTGTGTGGTCACAACAGTGGTGGAGACCATGCCAGGTGTGTGGTCACAACAGTGGTGGAGACCATGCCAGGTGTGTGGTCACAACAGTGGTGGAGACCATGCCAGGTGTGTGGTCACAACAGTGGTGGAGACCATGCCAGGTGTGTGGTCACAACAGTGGTGGAGACCATGCCAGGTGTGTGGTCACAACAGTGGTGGAGACCATGCCAGGTGTGTGGTCACAACAGTGGTGGAGACCATGCCAGGTGTGTGGTCACAACAGTGGTGGAGACCATGCCAGGTGTGTGGTCACAACAGTGGTGGAGACCATGCCAGGTGTGTGGTCACAACAGTGGTGGAGACCATGCCAGGTGTGTGGTCACAACAGTGGTGGAGACCATGCCAGGTGTGTGGTCACAACAGTGGTGGAGACCATGCCAGGTGTGTGGTCACAACAGTGGTGGAGACCATGCCAGGTCCATGGCCGGGCTCAGAGAGTAGATACTCTCGAAACTCTTCTTCTTCTTCAAAGGTACAACAGTGCCTTCATGATGAGGCTGGTGAACCACTCATCAACATCCTCACACATTACTGAAGATACACATTCCTTACTTTGACTTTATGACGATCCTGGGGGTCATCGCTCCTGTGCCCATTCCCAGATCAGACTCCCGGATTGCTGGCCTGATCAGCCAAGCTGTTGCTGCTGACGAGCCTGGCCCAAGGCCGGGCTCTGGGAGTATAAAAACTCTCAAAACTCATCAAAAATATATCAAAGGTATAAATGAAGTTCCCTCTTGAAGACATTCAAAGGTTTGTTGGTAGTTCTCCTAATGCAGGAAGGAAGGGCATTAAAGATAGTTATGGATCTGGTATGACACTTACCTAGTTCTGTGTTAGTGTAGGCATCACGCCCCTGCTGATCTGGTATGACACTTACCTAGTTCTGTGTTAGTGTAGGCATCACGCCCCTGCTGATCTGGTATGACACTTACCTAGTTCTGTGTTAGTGTAGGCATCACGCCCCTGCTGATCTGGTATGACACTTACCTAGTTCTGTGTTAGTGTAGGCATCACGCCCCTGCTGATCTGGTATGACACTTACCTAGTTCTGTGTTAGTGTAGGCATCACGCCCCTGCTGATCATAAATGTTATTTTTCAGTGTGTCAAACGTCTTGCTTCAGTGTGCAGGATTTTCCAGGTGTAATTTATTATGCACCTTTATCACCTACTATCCAAGGAGTACAGTTCAAGGGACCTCAAAGTATTCTCAGTAGTTCACATGTTTCAATGTATAAGGGCAGTGAATGTTTTCTGGACGTCTCTAGCTCCAATCTTTCCTTCCTTGAAAATGGTGGTCGTTGGTATACGTTACAAAGTAGTTTAGATCATCTGTCTCACACTGCCTATCTACCTCTGCTCTAGAATGCAACCTTGTATATTGCCACATCCCATTCTGCCATCCCCCCACTGACCTTCCCTGCCTTACTGTGCTATGCTCACTGATTGTTCACAGTTCCCATATTGGACGGTGGTGGTTGTATTGATTACTGAACGCTGTGAATGGTGTGCCACTGAGGGGTCAACCCTCACCACGTAAAGTATTGACAGTTAAATTAGTCGTGTTGTGACCAGACCGTGCCACCATTCCTTCCACCTTGTGTTACCTGCAAGCTACCTGGAGTATGTTACGAGGGTCAGTGCTCCTGCATCCTGATCCCGGACGAGGCCTCTCGGTAGATGACCTGATCAACCAGGCTGTTTGTGCTAGCAGTACGAAATCCAGTGTAAGCACCACAGCCCGTCTGATCTGGCACTGAAGGGAGGGTGTTGAAAAGTCTTGGTGCCTTCACACTTACTGACTTGCTTGGCATCTGTGTTTTCAAGCGCATCATTTTCCTTGCAGTTGTTATAGTGACACTTGTGATCCTTGAAGGTGAGATCTGACGTAACCACTTCCAGGTCTCTCATATTAGTCTTACGCTCTATTGAGGGATTCAAGTCAGTTTTATATCCCGTTCCTGTATTTATTTGCTTAATCTTTCAACAACGGAAAGTGAAACTTGTCCTCATTGAACATCATGTTGTCAGTGGCCCACTGAAGACTTTGTTTATATATGGTGGCAGATGCAGTTTAATATAGACAAATGCAAAGTTCTGAACATTGGACAGGAAAATAACCATGCCACATATAAACTAAATAATTTAGATCTTAATATTACTGATTGTGAAAAAGGTTTGGGAGTTTTGGTTAGCAGTAATCTAAAACCAAGACAGCAGTGCATAAGTGTTCGCAATAAAGCGAACAGAATCCTTGGCTTCATATCAAGAAGCATAAATAATAGAAGTCCTCAGGTTGTTCTTCAACTCTATATATCTTTGGTTAGACCTCATCTAGATTATGCTGCACAGTTTTGGTCACCGTATTACAGAATAGATATAAATGCTCTGGTAAACGTACAAAGGAGGATGACAAAGTTTATCCCATGTATCAGAAATCTTCCCTATGAGGATATGTTAAGTAAAAGGACACAAATGCAACTAATGTGACATTTTATTGTGGCAACGTTTCGCTCTCCAGGAACTTTTTCAAGCCGTTACAAGACTGAGGGCCCAGAATCTGCACTCTCGTAAGGCGTAGAATTACTGGGGATATGATTGAGGTGTATAAATGGAAAACTGGAATAAATAAAGGGGATGTAAATAGTTTGCTAAATATATCTAGCCAAGACAGGACTCGCAGCAATGGGTTTAAATTGAAAAAATTCAGATTCAGGAAGGATATAGGAAAGCACGGGTTTGGTAATAGAGTTGTGGATGAGTGGAACAAACTCCCAAGTACCGTCATAGAAGCTAAAACGTTGTGCAGTTTTAAAAATAGGTTAGATAAATATATGGGTTTGGGTGGATGTGAGTTGGGCCTGAGTAGCTTGTGCTAATAGGTCTGCCGTGCTCCTTCCTTAAGTGGATGTGACCTGATCTAAGTAGGTTGGGTCACTGGCTTAAGCCGGTAGGAGACTTGGACCTGCCTCACATGGGCCAATAGGTCTGCTGCAGTGTTTCTTACGTTCTTATATCAGCTTGGAGGTTTGCTGTTCAATGAATGCCACTCTAATACAGATTCTAATATTGTTTTGAAAGGATGATACAGTGCTTTGATCTCTTCCTCTGTCGGATATGAGAATGAGAGAGAAAACAGGAACCAGTACTGTCTTGGGAAATAAAGCTTTTCTAAACGGCAGCCTCCACTGTTACTGTTCGCTATTACATTTTGGGTTCCATTCGTTAGAAAATTTAATATTTATCTGCCCACTTTTCCAGTTATTGATTTTGCACCCATTTTGTGAACTATTATACCATGATCGCACTTGTCAAAGGCTTTGGCAAATTCATTGTATACTACATCTGCGTTTTGTTTGTTTTGGTCAGACCCTGCCAGAGTTAGTCCCATCTCTCTTGGTCAGACCCTGCCTGGGTTGGTCCCATCTCTCTTGGTCAGACCCTGCCTGGGTTGGTCCCATCTCTCGTGATCAGACCCTGCCTGGGTTGGTCCCATCTCTCGTGATCAGACCCTGCCTGGGTTGGTCCCATCTCTCGTGATCAGACCCTGCCTGGGTTGGTCCCATCTCTCGTGATCAGACCCTGCCTGGGTTGGTCCCATCTCTCGTGATCAGACCCTGCCTGGGTTGGTCCCATCTCTCGTGATCAGACCCTGCCTGGGTTGGTCCCATCTCTCGTGATCAGACCCTGTCTTGGTTGGTCCCATCTCTCGTGATCAGACCCTGCCTGGGTTGGTCCCATCTCTCGTGATCAGACCCTGCCTGGGTTGGTCCCATCTCTCGTGATCAGACCCTGTCTTGGTTGGTCCCATCTCTCGTGATCAGACCCTGCCTGGGTTGGTCCCATCTCTCGTGATCAGACCCTGCCTGGGTTGGTCCTATCTCTCGTGATCAGACCCTGCCTGGGTTGGTCCCATCTCTCGTGATCAGACCCTGCCTGGGTTGGTCCCATCTCTCGTGATCAGACCCTGCCTGGGTTGGTCCCATCTCTCGTGATCAGACCCTGCCTGGGTTGGTTCTATCTCTCGTGATCAGACCCTGCCTGGGTTGGTCCCATCTCTCGTGATCAGACCCTGCCTGGGTTGGTCCCATCTCTCGTGATCAGACCCTGCCTGGGTTGGTCCCATCTCTCGTGATCAGACCCTGCCTGGGTTGGTCCCATCTCTCGTGATCAGACCCTGCCTGGGTTGGTCCCATCTCTCGTGATCAGACCCTGCCTGGGTTGGTCCCATCACTTGTGTTGCTGCTGTTGCAGTATTCCTCTGGTCATTGCTTCCGGTACAAGAGTATTTGTAATCAAGATTCTCTGACCAAGTCAATTCCATCCATCCTGGGGAGGAAGAGTGAGTGCTTGTACCACCAGGTAATTGTTGGGGAGGGTTGTGGGGGAAGCAGTGGACTTTGGCAGTGGACTGGTGCGGGTGGTGGTGGGGAAAGGTGTGGAGCAGTGGACGATGGTGAGTTGTGGGGATGATTATATAGAGGTATGGGGAAGAGGAAGGAGTTGTTAATGAGGGGGTTAGTGTGGATTGTTGGTGCGAGGGGAGTTGGTTTGTAGGGGAGTTGGTGTGAGGGGGAGTTGGTGCTGTAGGGGAGTTGGTGCTGTAGGGAGTTGGTGCTGTAGGGGAGTTGGTGCTGTAGGGGAGAGTTGGTGCTGTAGGGGAGTTGGTGCTGTAGGGAGTTGGTGCTGTAGGGAGTTGGTGCTGTAGGGAGTTGGTGCTGTAGGGGAGTTGGTGCTGTAGGGGAGTTGGTGCTGTAGGGGAGTTGGTGCTGTAGGGGAGTTGGTGCTGTAGGGAGTTGGTGCTGTAGGGAGTTGGTGCTGTAGGGGGAGTTGGTGCTGTAGGGGGAGTTGGTGCTGTAGGGAGAGTTGGTGCTGTAGGGAGAGTTGGTGCTGTAGGGGGAGTTGGTGCTGTAGGGGGAGTTGGTGCTGTAGGGGGAGTTGGTGCTGTAGGGGGAGTTGGGAGTTGAGGAGCAGGAAGTGTTGTGGGTTAGTATTTTGGGATGGTGGAAAAAATAGGCAATGGTAGTTACAACATTGAGTGGGAGCATCTGTACATCAGCTGCTTCTTCATTTAGCATACTATCAGCTAGTGTCAGCTGACGTTACGAAGATGTTCATTTAACATACTATCAGCTAGTGTCAGCTGACGTTACGAAGACACTCACGGTGTTACTTTTACCCACCTCTTAACTCACTTCATTTATCACCACCCATCTTAAGTGTTTTGGTCAAGATTCTTGAGACGTTTGTGAGTGATGCTGCTTGAGACTACCTGGAGTGTGTTCCGGGGGTCAACGCCCCCCGCGGCCTACCTGTGGATCAGGGCCTGATCAACCAGGCTTTTACTCTGCTGACCACACGCAGCCCAACGTTCGAGCCACAGCCCGGTTAGTCAGGGTCTACTTCAGGATTCTAACCAGTTCCCTCTTGAAGACAACTAGGGAGATCCTCCTTATGAATGATGGGAGGCCGATTGTTGTTAGTGTTCTCGCAGAATTCCTGCTTTTCATTCGGGGTATATTGTATCGTCTGCCCAGCCTTTTTCTTTGGTAGGGAGTGATTTTTGTGTGGAGATCTCGGACGAGTCCCTATAAGATTTTCCAGATGTAAATTATGATGTATATTTCTCGCCTGCATTCCAAGTTTTTCGCTATATTATGTGGATAGAATGTGTTTTATACTCCCTTCTAGCTTTTATTGCCTCAAGTTTTTCATGACGAAGTAACTGAAATTTGTCCTCAGGTATCCCTGAAGGAGGAGTTTTAAGATGATACCTGAACTTTTTTCTTCCTCTAACTTTTTATTTTGTTCATAACTCAAGAACACATTATACAATCGGCTTTAAAAGATTTCAGAATTTTTGTACGATAAGGAAGACCAAATTCTTAGAACAGTTGGCATGTTCACATGCTTTATAAGCAGATTTGTTGACGTCATTCCCAGCAGAACTGCTGCCAAAAATATGACTGCTGGAGAGTGACACTCGTCTGTGTAAGTAGCGAAGCTGTGTGAAATTTTGATTTCCCTTCATCCACAGTAAATAATTTTCAGTTTACCTTTTATGAGCAGCTTTAATATTTAACTGATGCATCTTAGGGCCAGAATAACATCTATTAAGTTTGATTTGTGTGTGGAAAAATTTGTTGATATAACAAAATAGTAAAAAAAATGTAATCTTTAATTCATACTATAACTGAAGAATGACTCAAGTGATCGGTTTCAAATTTTCACCACTGGTGTGGTTTCCTGAACACATGGTTCACGCTGCCATTACCTGCTATAAATCCCAATTTGCCAATTTTTATTGAATAAATATTAACATTTGTGTTTTTAATAACTAGAGTATGCTTCTTCTGATTGACTTCAAAATATTTTTAACGATACATTCTATAATAAGAATGATAACCTATAAGTTTAGTCCAAATAGCTTCAAATTTAAAATGTTAACATTGGTGGGCTTTGTTAAAAGAGCTTGTCACTCACGTTGAGTTGTGTACATTTTAATTTGCCAATTTTATTAAAACCCTTTACCAGGCCACGCATCAAATTTGAGACACTGCAACATTTGCAACCTATATTCTGATAATATAAGCAATTCTAAGACATATTTATTTGTGTTCATTTGTCAAGTTTATTTATTTTAGGCGCCTCTTAAATACCCTCTATGGCAGAATCAAATATGAGGCACACCTGGCCTGGTAAAGGGTTAAGCAAATTATTTCTTCCGTAACTAGTGAATGCCTCCTCCGATCAGCTTAAAACCCTAAATGCTGGTGTATCTTAATAAGAAGCATTTTCGTATAAATTTTGAGCTATGTGGATGCCGATTTGCCAACTTTTTCCAATTTTATCTAATTGGGGTTTTTTCAAAAAATCTAAATGTAATATTTCTTACAAGATTTTAGAGAATTTTAAATATAATGTAGATGTGAAAAGTAAACTGGAAAAAGTAAAAATCCGCTGATTTATGGTGTTTTTAAGTTTAATGAGGAGAGACTTTCTTATTTTTTGGAGAATTGTCAGTACCGTTTTAGTTTGCTTTTCCACGAAGTTTCGTTTATAACTCGAGAACACCTTATTGGATCGACTTTACAATTTCAACACATGTTTAATGTATCTTGGTCAAAATTCATGGGTCTATTTGCACATGTGGATGCCTTGTACACACTGCTTCATATTAGGGTCCCTCACATGAAATTATGAATTCACTTTTATGTAAGTTCCACACTGCAGTGTCAACAGTCTCAAAATATTTAAAGCCATTTTACACTACAACTTGATCACCGCCTCTAGTCATTGTCGGTGTATCCTAGTAGTAAATGTAGCACGTGCTACATGACCCTCATGTAGCACGTGCTACATGGCCTTTAGGTCAGCGATAGACTGGAAACTATTTCTAAAGAAAATTACCTTTTGGAATTCAGCGCATCCCTGCTTGAGAAGTTTATACATTTAAATAAGTTTGGTGGTGTCATGTTTTCCATCTTGGCCAGTACTTGTACTTTCATCTGTCAACAAACATTTTCAAAAATGAAATTAGTGACATGTAAGCTTAGATCTAGGCTTACTGATGACCATCTCCATCAAAGTTTGAGAGTTTATGTAGCCAACATAGAAGTAGATATTAGTAAGCTTGAGTTTATGTAGCCAACATAGAAGTAGATATTAGTAAGCTTGAGTTTATGTAGCCAACATAGAAGTAGATATTAGTAAGCTTGAGTTTATGTAGCCAACATAGAAGTAGATATTAGTAAGCTTGCTGGAAACCTTCCGTCTCAAGCCTCGCATTAGCATTACAATTTTGTCTTACGATAATGAAACTTATATTATTTACACTGTTATTGTCAATAATTAGTAATTACATAATTTTTTTATTTATATTTTCATTATAAAGCTTGTATTATTTACCTCAGTATTTAATCTTTCATGAAAATTATACTACGGTATTTCTTTCCTGGTCTCAGACCTGGCCGCGGGGGCGTTAACCCCCGAAACCCTCTCCAGGTATAATCCAGGTAACTGAACTTGAAACATTAACCATTATTACATCTTAACACTTTCAGTATAATTATTTTACCATATTATAATGTAAGTATAATGTTAATATCGATCTTTATCAAATATGACCCTCCTTTAAATTTGGCTTTTCAAATTAACCCTTTCATGCTAAGAGTTAGTGACTACTGACATAGTCCAGCCCCTTGTTGTTTAGTGACTACTGACATAGTCCAGCCCATGTTGTTTAGTGACTACTAACATAGACCAGCCCCATGTTTAGTGACTAACTTAGACCAGCCCCATGTTTAGTGACTACTAACATAGACCAGCCCCATGTTGTTTCCCTCTGAATACTGGAAGGCCATTTTGCCACTTTTAACCTCAGTGTAGTAGTATTTTAACTTATTGCTTTATTTTAGCCTTTATACTGGTGAGGGGGTTCTTGATTCAAGGAACTGGACTTATCTTTCCCCGTGCTTGAATAGAAATTTAATGCCTCCCATTATACAGGCGCTGTTTGACCCTCTACGGGTTTAGCGGTTTCCTCTGATTAACGGCATCACTTTTCAATGTCTGCTGCATCGTAAGAAATGGATGGAAGGTTTCATGGGTTTGTGTAGGCACTAAGTTTGTTGAATTCTGTGAAATTAAGACACATGTGCAACGTCTATGTATATTGTAGACGTTTCGCCATCCAGTGGCTTTATCAATACAAATTCAAATTATGTCCTAGAATTTGTATTGATAAAGCCACTGGAGGGCGAAACGTCTACAACAAAGATACCCAGATGTTGCACATGTGTCTACTTTCATCTTGTCTGTATTGTATACCATTGTTGTATAACTGGAAAATGTTTCTTCTGGTCGACTTTAAACTTTTAGTGTTGATGTCGTGTCTTCAAGAGAGACAATTTTTTGATGTTAGGTTGTGTAAGTTATAATATACCAAATTTATTAATGGAATTGGTTTCTGTGAAATCGTAGAATTTCTCGTCGTATAAGCAAGTGTTTGACCCTGTTTATCCTAGCTTAAACCAGTTTAATGTTGTGTATAACGTGTGTGCCATCAAGACCATACTTAAACATTTGTTTAAGAATGGTTTTACATAAAACTTAAAGCTGCTCCATCTTGGAGAAAAGTTTGAATGATCTTGGAAGAAATTTGCCAAAACTGAAAGTGTTTTTATGCGATAATTTCTGAATGCTTCATCTGATAATCTTCATAAGAACATAAGAAAGGAGAAACACTGCAGCAGGCCTACTGGCCCTTACTAGGCACGTCCTCAAACTCAAACCCACTAACAAAAATATTCGCCCAACCCATTTTCAACGTTTCTCAAGATATAACTTGATAATGCAACTTCTGAGCGGCTACAAACTTACTGTGCTTGTGTTGTGTATTTTAGGGTATTGGTCTCTTTGAATTGTTTTGATTAGATTTGGACCGTAAAATATTTTTATTGAAATTTGTATTTGTGAATGTGTGTACTGATTCCCTTCAAATTTTCATCACTAATATATAACTTCGTTATCAACTTATGCCGCACTCTACACTATTCCAATCCCGTTCATTGATGGGATACCTTCCTGGGATCTCGCAGTGACCAAGATACATATGCTCTCCCACATTACAGTGTCCTCGGTGCTTGACACTCCTGCAGATTTTAGTGTCATCTGCAAATGATACCGTGTTATGATTTACCTCCCTCCCCCTCCCTAGCATTCCTCCTTCCCTCCCAGCCTCTCCCTCTCCCTGCCTCTTCCCTCCGTGCCTCCCCCTCTCCCCTGCCCCTCCCATCTACCCCCCTCTCTCTCACTCACACACACACACACACGCACTGGTGTGAACCTTGTTGTGTTTATGGCTTCATGAATCATGGGTCTTAGGATGTGGTCACAGACCAGTAATCTTGTTTGTAAAACAAGTATTTTATACGTAACAGAAAGGTAAGCGTAAACAATGTAAGTAGTTCTTTATATTCATTAGACAGCAGTGCTATCTAGGGTGTGAATCACTCAACAGTCTTTCGATGTGCTGGAGGCCTAGCACCTGCACGTGCTTATTAAAGTCTCAGTTGACCACGGAACGGGTGGGGTTTGAACCTATGGCTCGTAAGTTTTGTTATTACAATTTCGTGAGCCTCAATTGACGTTTAAAGTAACATCAACATTGTAATAATATTGGTAGAATTACCAACAATATGTTAAGTAAAAGGACACAAATGCAACTAATGTGACATTTTATTGTGGCAACGTTTCGCTCTCCAGGAGCTTTTTCAAGCCGTTACAAGCGATACATGGACACAGAGCGTATATATATACTCTCAAAGTGAGGTGTAATACTAGTGGTGGTAGAAGTAGTAGTGATATAAGTAGTAGTAGTAGTAATACAATAAGGTAGAACAATCAAATTGCACACGAGTAAAAGGTGATAAAACAAATACTTGGGTAGTATAACAATAGGTTAGACAAATATTTCTGCTGGAGAAACAAGCGCTCAGTCTGGGTCTCAAATTTACCACTAACATACGAAAACCAAACTATCAACTGAATTTAGTCACCAGAAACCACAGACACAGTGACAGCAACTTCCAGAAGGGTTATATACAGAGCATTCTCACCGCAGCTTTATGTGAACCTTCTTCTACTAATCTTCCCAGGCGTTATATCAATGCTCTGAAGGGCCTTGCTAATGACCCAAATATTATCGTCACCACCGCCGACAAAGGAGGTGGAGTCGTCATACTCAACACCAGTGAATACAACACCAAAATGATGGACCTCTTGAATGACCAATCCACATACGAACCCATCAACACACAACAGTGGGAAACACTCACTAAAGATTTCCTATACAAAACCAGACAAATACTGAAACGCACCAGTGAAGGAAAGAAACTTCTGTACTTGATACCCAGCAACCCTAAACCAGCACACATGTATGGCTTACCCAAGACCCATAAGCATAATATTCCTCTCAGACCAATCACATCAGGTATAGGCAGTGCACCACACAAACTAGCCGGAGTTCTTGCCAAACATCTTTCCTGCCTTCTGGGGACCATCAGCCCCGCTCATCTTAAACATTCAGGCGACCTTCTCAACCGCATCCGAAATCTCTCCATCCGAAACAAGAAACTAAGCAGTTTGGACGTGACTTCCCTCTTCACTAAAGTACCTACCACACAAGCCATCGATGTTCTACGACGTAAAGTCAATCAGGACCTTAACCTTCCTCTACCTCCCGGAGATTTTGTTGACCTTATTGAACTCTGTGTTAATTTCAACTGTTTTTCTTTCACTAACAGGCTCTACAAACAAACATACGGCATGGGAATGGGGTCCCCATCAGTGCCGTCTTAGCTAACTTGTACATGGAACACCTAGAGGCTGAACACTTCGCCAACATCATCCCTTCAAGCGTCACTTGGTTACGTTACGTAGACGACGTTCTCGTAATAACTCCCAAACGTTTTGATGTACGGAATCTTCAGGCAAGGCTCAACGCAGTTGAACCGGCGATCCAGTTTACACTAGAAGAAGAGTCCAATGACAAGCTACCCTTTCTAGACGTCCTCATCCACAAAGTAGATAACAACCTAAGATTTCAAGTTTACCGGAAACCTACAAATAAAAATGATCTCACACACTTCTATTCCAGTCAAGATACTAAGACCAAAAGAGGCATCATCATCGGATTCTTCCTAAGAGCTTACCGAATTTGTAGTCCTGAGTTTCTTGACGAGGAATGTACATACATTCACCAAACCTTCACTGATTTACATTTTCCTTCCTTTTTCATCAAAGATTGCAAGAAAAGAGCTCTTCAGATCATTAATTCTCCACGCGTCAACACCACTCCAAACAAAGTTATAATTCTTCCCAACAGCCAGGTTGCATCCAACATTTCTAAAGTATTTGCACAAGCTAACACTAGAGTCGCCATCGCTTCCAGCACTTCTATAAAGGATCTAACCAGGACAAAATCCAAGCACCATGAACCAGTCAACGCAGGGGTCTACACTATACCCTGTGGAGGCTGCGACAGAATTTATGTAGGAGAAACAGCAAGAAACCTCGAAACACGCCTCAATGAACACATTAATGCATGCAGGAACGATAACCTGAACAACGCTTGCGTACAACACCGAAATTCCAACAATCATCTCATGAAATTCAAAGACGCCCGACTAGTAATTAAAGAAACTAATTTCCTTAGACGCAAGTGCCTTGAATCAGCACTTATCGCTGTTTCTAACACAATTAAACAAAACAAAGGCAGCTTCACCATCTCTGAAGTCTTAGCAAGAATCCTCCTGAAAACAGTGAACCCTACCATCACATAGTCTCTCCTGCTACAGGCCTTCTCTATTCCAACCTCCAGAAGAAATATTTGTCTAACCTATTTTATACTACCCATGTAATTGTTTTATCACCTTTTACTCATGTGCAATTTGATTGTTCTACCTTATTGTATTACTACTACTACTACTTATATCACTACTACTTCTACCACCACTAGTATTACACCTCACTTTGAGAGTATATATATACGCTCTGTGTCCATGTATCGCTTGTAACGGCTTGAAAAAGCTCCTGGAGAGCGAAACGTTGCCACAATAAAATGTCACATTAGTTGCATTTGTGTCCTTTTACTTAACATCAAGATTGTTTTGTGGAGACTGAACTATAAATCTACACTGAAAGTGAGAGAGTTCTTGACATGTTCAGTACCTGCAGGATGTTGGTGTGAGAACCTGCCTGGCGGGGACCAGTAGAACCACTCTTGTCACTCTTATGTGTGTAAAGGCAGATTAAATTGGTCTCTACTGTAATGGAAGTGTAGTGGTGTGGGCTTCACGTGGAGGTGGCAGTAGTGTAGTGGTGTGGGCTTCACGTGGAGGTGGCAGTAGTGTAGTGGTGTGGGCTTCACGTGGAGGTAGCAGTAGTGTAGTGGTGTGGGCTTCACGTGGAGGTGGAAGTAGTGTAGTGGTGTGGGCTTCACGTGGAGGTGGCAGTAGTGTAGTGGTGTGGGCTTCACGTGGAGGTGGCAGTAGTGTAGTGGTGTGGGCTTCACGTGGAGGTGGCAGTAGTGTAGTGGTGTGGGCTTCACGTGGAGGTGGCAGTAGTGTAGTGGTGTGGGCTTCACGTGGAGGTGGCAGTAGTGTAGTGGTGTGGGCTTCACGTGGAGGTGGCAGTAGTGTAGTGGTGTGGGCTTCACGTGGAGGTGGCAGTAGTGTAGTGGTGTGGGCTTCACGTGGAGGTGGCAGTAGTGTAGTGGTGTGGGCTTCACGTGGAGGTGGCAGTAATGTAGTGGTGTGGGCTTCACGTGGAGGTGGAAGTAGTGTAGTGGTGTGGGCTTCACGTGGAGGTGGCAGTAGTGTAGTGGTGTGGGCTTCACGTGGAGGTGGCAGTAGTGTAGTGGTGTGGGCTTCACGTGGAGGTGGCAGTAGTGTAGTGGTGTGGGCTTCACGTGGAGGTGGCAGTAGTGTAGTGGTGTGGGCTTCACGTGGAGGTGGCAGTAGTGTAGTGGTGTGGGCTTCACGTGGAGGTGGCAGTAGTGTAGTGGTGTGGGCTTCACGTGGAGGTGGCAGTAGTGTAGTGGTGTGGGCTTCACGTGGAGGTGGCAGTAGTGTAGTGGTGTGGGCTTCACGTGGAGGTGGCAGTAGTTGTGGTAAAGAAAAAGGGACAGTATAGGCAGGTCACTAGTCATGCATGAGATGTATTTTAGTTGTATTCAGTACAGACGGGATGAATTAGACACATGTGTAACATGTATCTTGTCACTTTTCGACATCCAATGACTTTACAATACATTCACATAATAAGAATATATACAGCTGAATATATTTCTATTATGTTCATGTATTGATAAAGCCACGGAATGGCGAAACGTCTACAAGTAAAGATACACAGATGTTACACATGTGTCTAATTCATCATACATGCGAAGCCTGCTTCCTGCAGACACATGGGGAAACCTTATGTTGAGATTTCTATCCCTTTCCACTCCCTCCCTTCCTCCGCCCTTCTCTGTTTCTTGGTGCCTTCTCACTCCTCACCCCAGCACTCAAGTAAACACCACTGTTAGTATAACTCATGACAGCCAAGCAGTGTGGGTTATTTCCACAAGTGCTAAGGGCTGCTTCTCCAAGATGTGACTTTTAACAGTTGACCAACTCTTAAGCAGCAGGGTTATGATAACGTCTCGCCCACCTCGGGATTCAACCTGGCTGCTTTCAGTGTGAGACGAACACTTTACCACAGAGCTATAAAGTAGGTGACTGTTGTGAACTATACTCCTGTGAGAGGCTTGTAAGAGGTGTGTGCCAGTGTCTACTCTTTACAACCCGGCTCAGTCCAGGCTTCTCTGGTGAATGATCAGCCAGGCTGTTGCGACCTTCCATAGTCATCACAACCAGTTCAGTAAATCTTGCTCAAAGTACTTGGATCAAGATTGATGGACTGAACACATCGACTCAAGACTGAGGGACTGATTACCTCAAACTACTACTCATCTTCCACCATTCTTCTCTGTACGGGACTGAGGAAGCCACTGGTTAGCGAAACTCTTCCACAATAAACATTCCGAAGTGTTGCACAAGTGTCTCAATAGTCAAGAATTTTCTAAATATATAGACAAAGATTTTATGCTGAATAACTAGAATCTTCACAGTAAGAGATGCCAAGCAGGTGATAATCTTGGTCACTTCTTTTTCTAAGATAGAATATGGCTGTAAATTACAGCCTTTTTCTCTTAAGACAGGATTGATTGCAGAGCTGGAGATAATACAGGGAACCATAACTAATAGTATAAACTCAGTCAAGCACCCAGCAAAATTATTGGGAACGCCTGAAATCCCTCCAATTGTTCTCCTTAGAAAGTTGAAGGGAAAATACGTCATAATTTACAACTGGAAAAAAATTGAATTGATTGATCCCATATTGACCAGGCAAACACCAGATGATCCTGGCCCATGGCCGGGCGAGAGTTCAGCAGGTGAGGGCTTCACTAGTGGGTACACGGTGTTCCACTGCCGAGCTATGCTTTAAATATTTTCTTGTGAAAACAAACACGGAACTCGTTAAAGGTATATCAAAGGTATAACGGTATTCACACTGAGATCACTATGAATGCAAGATGCTTGGCAGACGATGCAAAACACAAACAAATATAAAGGAACCCAGAGTTTTGACACCCTTCTATCATGAACAACAGTTGGGTATCTTTATTGATGAAACGTTGCGCCTTCACGGTAGGCATCTTCAGTCAAATACAAAGGCAGCAGTAGTAATGAAATAAAGATGATGTAATCAGTCCATCAACCTTGGAGAAAGTATTTGAGGTGGTCAGTCCCTCAGCCTGGAGAAGAGTTCAGCTCCGTGGAGCTCAACTCTTCTCCAGGCTTGAGGGACTGACATCAAATACTTTTTCCTCCAAGGTTGATGGACTGATTACATCATCACTATTTCATTACTACTGCTGCCTTGTATTTGACTGAAGAAGCCTACCGTGAAGGCGCAACGTTTCATCAATAATACTTCTATAATGTATAAGGTGTATTACCAGCAGACATGTGACTGTCTTCAAGAGGAAACTTGATAGGTTCATGTTAGTTTCTGATCAGCCGGGCTGTGGTTCATACGTTGGATTGTGTGCAGCTATCACCAACAGCCTGCTTGAGCAGGTCCATAGATTAGCCTGGTATGTTACTGTAGCTGGGTATGCCTACCCCATACCTGTTTCCCTTGACTACCGATAGGAGAGCTGTACCCGTAGACCTGTGCTGCCTCATGGTGGCCATAGGCCCACCTACAGCTCACTCCAAAACACATTACATCTCTCTCTCCCCCTCGCCTGGCTAGGGGCCTGGGGGCCCCCAGGGCAAGCCGAGACACGCTGCCTGTATCAAGAACACCAGTAAACCTTCTGGTAACCGGTGTATACCAGGCTCACAGTCAGTCATTATATTACCAGGGCGCGGGGGCGGTGATCCCCAGACAAACAAACAAATTGTTGCATATTAGTTTTCCTTCATGAGGTGAAGGGCACGATTACGTGTTTACATGTTCTCGTGCTTGTAACAACAGCCTAATTGACCAGCCTGCCAAAAATGGAGTCTGGCCTGTGACCGGTCTTAGAGTAAAAAAAAAAATCAAGGAACCGGTTACTGGACTGTTTATTTTGCGTAAATTTATGGAAGATGAGTTTAGAGTGCTAAGGTCAGTGACTGGACGGGTGACGAACCGGGTGCTGAGGGTGATGAACCGGGTGCTGAGGGTGATGAACCGGATGCTGGGGTAATGAACCTGGTGCTGAGGGTGATGAACCTGGTGCTGGGGTAATGAACCTGGTGCTGAGGGTGATGAACCTGGTGCTGGGGTAATGAACCTGGTGCTGAGGGTGATGAACCGGGTGCTGGGGTAATGAACCTGGTGCTGAGGGTGATGAACCGGGTGCTGGGGGTGATGAACCTGGTGCTGAGGGTGATGAACCGGGTGCTGGGGTAATGAACCTGGTGCTGAGGGTGATGAACCGGGTGCCGAGGGTGATGAACCGGGTGCTGGGGTAATGAACCTGGTGCTGAGGGTGATGAACCGGGTGCCGAGGGTGATGAACCGGGTGCTGAGGGTGATGAACCGGTTGCTGGGGTAATGAACCGGGTGCTGAGGGTGATGAACAGGGTGCTGAGGGTGATGAACCGGGTGCTGAGGGTGATGAACCGGGTGCTGAGGGTGATGAACCTGGTGCTGGGGTAATGAACCTGGTGCTGAGGGTGATGAACCGGGTGCTGGGGTAATGAACCTGGTGCTGAGGGTGATGAACCGGGTGCTGGGGTAATGAACCTGGTGCTGGGGTAATGAACCTGGTACTGAGGGTGATGAACCGGGTGCTGGGGTAATGAACCTGGTGCTGAGGGTGATGAACCGGGTGCTGGGGGTGATGAACCGGTTGCTCGGGTAATGAACCGAGTGCCAAGGGTGATGAACCGGGTGCTGGGGTAATGAACCTGGTGCTGGTGAACCGGGTGCTTGGGTAATGAACCGGGTGCTGGGGCGACGAACCGGGTGCCGGGGTAATGAAACGGGTGCTGAGGGTGATTAACTGGGTGGTGGGGGTGACGAACCGGGTGCTGGGGTGATGAACCGGGTGCTGGGGTGATGAACCGGGTGCTGGGGTGATGAACCGGGTGCTGGGGTCAAGCGAACACCCATCGTATAAGCTGATAATACCGGCTAGCTGGGAATACCTGGTCACTCGGCAACCCTGCCAGCATGCTCTCCCCTGGGGCCAGCATGCTCACCTGGGGGTCGATGTACCGCTGGGGCCAGCATGTACCCCTGGGCAGCCGAGCACCTCCCTGGGAGAACCGCGCTGTGCCGTGGGCCACAGCACCGTGCCTCCATGAGGCAGCGAGTCATACCTGGGCCCAGCTGCAGTCAACCCTGGGCATGAACCGAGCATGCCTCGGTGCACCCTGCTGCTATGCAACCCTGGGCAACCGAGCTGTACCCCTGGGGCAACCTGCGTACTAGCACCTGGCACGCACAGCTGCCACACAGGCCACCTGCCAGCACCACGGGCTACAGCACACGCCCACGGCACAGCAACAGCATGCCACGCAAACACTCCACCAGCACCAGCACACTGCCCACCACAGCACCACCACCCGACAGCACCACCCCTGCCACGCACCACTAACCTCCACACCACAGCACCACACACTCCACACCACGCACCTGCCACCTGCACACCCACACGCACCAACCTCCCAGCCACAGCACCAAAACACTCCACGCACCACAACACTGCCACACCACAGCACCACACACACCACCAGCACCACACACCACCAGCACCACAACACTACCACACCACAGCACCACAACACTACCACACCACAGCACCACCACACCACAGCACCACAACACTACCACACCACAGCACCACAACACTACCACACCACAGCACCACCACTCCACACGCACCACAACACTGCCACACCACAGCACCACCACACCACACACTACCACACCACAGCACCACAACACTACCACACCACAGCACCACAACACTACCACACCACAGCACCACACACCACAGCCCACAGCACCACACACTACCACAGACACAACTACCACACCACAGCACCACACACACCACAGCACCACAACACCACCACACCCCACACCACAACACTACCACACCACAGCACCACAACACTACCACACCACAGCACCACCACCACGCACCACACCACAGCACCACCACTACCACAGCACCACAACACACCACACCACAGCACCACCACACCACAGCACCACAACACTACCACACCACAGCACCACAACACTACCACACCACAGCACCACCACACCACAGCACCACAACACTACCACACCACAGCACCACCACACCACAGCACCACAACACTACCACACCACAGCACCACACACCCACACCACAGCACACCACAGCCACACACCACACAGCTACCACACCACAGCACCACAACACTACCACACCACAGCACACCACACCACAGCCACAACACTACCACACCACAGCACCACAACACTACCACACCACAGCACCACACACCACAGCACACAACCTACCACACCACAGCAACACACACAGCACCACACAGCACCTCCACACAAGCACACCACACGCACACACCACAGCACTACCACACCACAGCACCACCACACCACAGCACCACCACACCACAGCACCACAACACTACCACACCACAGCACCACCACACCACACCACAACACACCCACCACAGCACCACCCCCACCACAGCACCACAACACTACCACACCACAGCACCACACACCACGCACCACAAGCACACCACACCACAGCACACCACACCACAGCACCACAACACTACCACACCACAGCACCACAACACTACCACACCACAGCACCACAACACTACCACACCACAGCACCACAACACTACCACACCACAGCACCACAACACTACCACACCACAGCACCACAACACTACCACACCACAGCACCACACACCACCACAGCACACACACAACACTACCACACCACAGCACCACAACACTACCACACCACAGCACCACCACACCACAGCACCACAACATCCACCACACCACAACATCCACAACAGCACCACACCACAGCACCACAACACTACCACACCACACACAGCAACAACACTACCACACCACAGCACCACCACCACACACCACACACCCCACAGCACCACCACACACCACAGCACCACCACACCACAGCACCACCACACACCACAGCACCACCACACCACAGCACCACCACACTACCACACCACAACACACCACACCACAGCACCACAACACTACCACACCACAGCACCACCACACCACAGCACCACAACACTACCACACCACAGCATCACCACACCACAGCACCACAACACTACCACACCACAGCACCACAACACCACCACACCACAGCACCACCACACCACCACACACACCACAGCACCACAACACTACCACACCACAGCACCACAACACTACCACACCACAGCTCCACAACACTACCACACCACAGCACCACCACACTACCACACCACAGCTCCACAACACTACCACACCACAGCACCACCACACTACCACACCACAGCATCACCACACCACAGCACCACAACACTACCACACCACAGCACCACAACACTACCACACCACACCACAGCATCACCACACCACAGCACCACAACACTACCACACCACAGCACCACAACACTACCACACTACCACAGCATCACCACACCACAGCACACAACACTACCACACCACAGCACCACAACACTACCACACACCACCACGCATCCACCACACCACAGCACCACAACACTACCACACCACAGCATCCAACCCACACTCCACACCACAGCACCACAACACTCACATACCACACCACAGCACCACACACTCCACACCACAGCACCACAACACTCACACCACACCACCACAACCACACTGCCACACCACAGCACCACAACACTACCACACCACAGCACCACAACAGCACACACACACCACACACCACAGCACCACCACACCACAGCACCACCACAGCACCACAACACTACCACACCACAGCACCACCACACCACAGCACCACCACACCACAGCACCACCACACCACAGCACCACCACAGCACCACAACACTACCACACCACAGCATCACCACACCACAGCACCACCACAGCACCACAACACTACCACAGCATTACAGCACAACTCGACTACATGAGTGTTGCTGGGATATGCGCGCGCTCTATGCTATTGTGGATGTGTCAGAGAATACTACAGTGTATGTAGTAGGTCTTACCTTTGTGGCTCACCTGCCTGGTAAACTTGGTGGTCCCATCCTTGTCTCAGTCTCCCTGCTGATTGTATGAGTATTTTACCTTTTATAGCGGCGTGGGCAACTAGTTGCAGGAAATCAAAGCATCACTACACCTTGGACAGTACATTAGGTTATTGAGGGCTTAAGATGTCATGAAACGATGCCTGAAGACACTCCGCTGTATAAGGATCGATTTAGAAAATTCATGGCAGTGGTGACAGAAGACGAGGACAGAATTAAGAGGCAACCTCTCACCTCTGGCATGTCAGCGATAATCTGGACAACATAGAAGTACTGAGTCCATCTCACTATGTGGACGTCGACCTGGGCCAGTGACTCATATGTGATATAACAATATTTTGGAAGATCCAAATGTAAGTTCAATGGTGTCACTGAACACTGGGAGACTGTCTGGTCTGAAGACTATCTTACGTCATTAGGAGAATGCTTCTGTAGGGTCGAGGCTCTTATCAAGATGTCACTGCAACTTGGTGATAATGATGATGGCCTGGGGTCCAGATGACCACTAGGGAAGATAGTGGCCTCGCACCCCGATGTAAGCAGTACTGCCAAGACAAATTAGACAGGCTAGTACTTCTAGAATTAATAATAATAATATTAGTAATATCTTTATTTACTACTATATAGAAAGCCCCTTGTTATGCAGAACATTTCGGGCAAATTAGGTCAGTGTCCCAGGATGCGACCCACACCAGTCGACTAACACCCAGGTACCCATTTTACTGATGGGTGAACATAGACTACAGGTGTAAAGAAACACGCCCAATGTTTCTACCCTGTCTGGGAATCGAACCCAAACCCTCGCCGTGTGATGCGAGAGCTTTAGTCTGTAGAATTACCGACAAAATGTTAGGTAAATGGACACAGATGCAACTAATGTGACGTTTCGTTGTGGCAATGTTTCTCCAGGAGCTGTGTCAAGCTCCTGGAGTCACATTAGTTGCATCTGCGTTCGTTTACCTAACCTGTATAACTGCAATGTCCAGTGCACAAAACCATGACCCTTCAGGAAACACCAGCAGCCGATTGATTCACGACCCCAGTGTCAGGCAGCAGTGGTGGCTAGAGAATCAGGTGAACAGGTTTTACCAGGTATAACAGCATAACACCCACCCACATGTAGGAATACTAGTTTCGCTGTTCTAGACAAATCTAGAATATATGGGAACAGTTAACAAGCGGATGGAGTTGTTGGGTGAGGGAGTTATGCCTGCCCCTTTCCCTTTCCCTTCCACAAAAGGTCTCCTTGTGGTCAGCAGCGTTGCCATACCTCTACCCTTGATTGTAAGTTAGTTAAGTTGTAAGTTACTGTCTGTAACATTTCGCCTAAGATTGTACTTTAGACGGTTAAGTTGGACAATGAATATAGGCGTCAGTAGTGTAAGGCTAATTGTTGCCCTCACCACTGTATACCAAGTTTAGCAACAAAAGTGCCAGTATATGCCAGGATTATTTGAATCTGGGATGGGCTAGACAGTCGCACTCAAGACCCGTGCCAGCTGCCCCGTGTCGATACCCATCAATCACTCCAAATACATACATTGGTGTTACCCAGTCATTTTAAGTGTACATCTGTACAACTGGACAAATATCTTCACCAGGTGCCAGATCAACCAGGCTGTGATGGATATGTGGGGCAGCGGGCCTCCAGCAGCAACAGCCTGGTTGACCAGGCAAGCACCAGACGAGCCTGGCCCATGGCCGGGCTCAGAGAGTAGATACTCTCGAAACTCTTCAAAGGTATATCAAAGGTAAGGTATACTTTTGCACAGCACTGACGAGAGGTTTTCCACCGTTATATGCTAAGCGTGGGATGGCTGTGGTTCGTACGTTGGGTTGCGTGCGGCCACCAGTAACAGCCTGGTTGATCAGGCCCTGATCCACCATGAGGCCTGGTCACAGACCGGGCCGCAGGGGCGTTGATCCCCGAAACCCTCTCCAGGTATACTCAAGATTAGGTTACGTTTGGCAGCGCTGTTGCGTAGTTATCCCTTTGATATACCTTTGATATACCTTTGAAGAGTTTCGAGAGTATCTACTCTCTGAGCCCGGCCATGGGCCAGGCTCGTCTGGTGCTTGCCTGATCAACCAGGCTGTTGCTGCTGGAGGCCCTCTGCAACACATATCCATCACAGCCTGGTTGATCTGGCACCTGGTGAAGATATTTGTCCAGTTTCCTCTTGAAGGCTTCTACACTGGTTCCAGCCGTGTTTCGGATATCTTCTGGTAAGATGTTGAATAGTCTGGGACCCCGGATGTTAATACAGTGCTCCCGTATTGTCCCCACCGCACCCCTGCTCCTCACTGGGTTTATTTTACACTTTCTCCCATATCTCTCACTCCAGTATGTTGTTATGGCAGTGTGCAGATTTGGGACCAGGCCCTCAAGTACTTTCCATGTATATATTATCATGTATCTCTCTCTCCTCCGCTCCAATGAGTACATGTTCAAGACTTGAAGGCGTTCCCAATAATTTAGATGTTTCAATGGCTCAATGTGAGCCGTAAACGATCTCTGGATTTGTTCCAGCTCTGCTATTTCTCCTGCCCTGAACGGGGCCGTCAGCACTGAGCAGTATCCTAAGTGAGGGAGCACTAGCGATTTGAATAGTGTCACCATCGGCATTATTTCCCTTGTTTTGAAAGTTCTCAATACCCACCCCGTCATCTTCCTGGCTGTTG
>WNWK01009179.1:50000-78719 GCA_009830355.1 Cherax destructor | reverse complement strand
GAGTCGACCCACAGGCCATTCGAATTGGTGTTGCTCTTCTCCTAGCCGCCCCCATACTCACCGAACATAGGTGTATTTGCGGTAGGGTGCCGGCTGATCAATTCGGACTTCATGGTCTCGTGTGTCACATCAGAAGGGAAGTATGCTAGACATGAGGAGGTCAACGACATCATAAAGGGAAGCCTCGCCACAGTGCAGAGGTCTGATGGAAGTCAAAAGCGTCCTGATGGAGCCACTATGCTACCCTGGAAGGATGGAAAGCAGATTGCTTGGGACTACACCTGTGCTGCCACAAGGGCAGACACCTACTTCCCATACTCCGTAGCCGAAGGGGGTGGAGCTGCCAGCCACAGGGAGACCCAGAAGACTCGCAAATATGAAGGCCTTTCCCCTTGCTATAACTTCAACCCAATAGGGTCGGAGACCCTTGGAGCTCTAAAGTTTCTCAAGGAGCTGGGTGAAAAACTCATCACATAAACCAAGGATCACAGGGCGGCCAGCTTCCTCTTTCAGAGACTCAGTGTTGCAATCCAGAGGGAAAATGCTTGCAGCATTCTGGGCACGCGGCCCACAGCCGGGGAGCTGGACGAAGTATTTGAGATGTAGCTCTGAGTTGTTATCTGTGTTGTTTTACTCCCTATTGTATTCTTGTCAATGTATTTTGTCTTTAAATAAAGTTTATACACATGTATACCTATTGGTAAAAAAAATGAAAATATGGGGTAGTAGGGGAAGTGGAATATTCAAATGGCTTCAGAAAGAAATCTAAATATTCTTCCTGAAGCCTTTTTATCCACTTCTCCGAGGCTATAGGATCCACAATTTACACCAGAGGTGGACCCCATCATATATATATATATATATATATAAATATATATATATATATATATATATATATATATATATATATATATATATATATATATATATATATATATATATATATATATATATATATATATATATATATATATATATATATAGATTTAGTTGGACTTGAGTCCTGGAAATGGGAAGTACAATGCTTGCACTTTAAAGGAGGGGTCTGGGATAGTGACAGCTGGGAGGGACACTCAGCTGTCGTATCTGAGATCCTCTGCAAAGACAGTGATTATGTATGTGTGGGTGAAAGTGTTGAATGATGATGAAAGTATTTTCTTTTGGGGATTTTCTTTCTTTTGGGTCACCCTGCCTCGGTGGGAGACGGCCGACTTGTTGGAAAAAAAAAAAAAAATTTATATATATATATATATATATATATATATATATATATATATATAATGATATATATATATAATGTATACATATATATAATGTATATATATATATATATATATATATATATATATATATATATATATATATATATATATATATATATATATATATATATATATATATAATAATGTGTGTGTAGAGAGAGAGTGAGAAGAGAGATGCTTACCAATTCGCAAATAAGCGAAATTATTTACAAATATTTTCTGTCAGTCCACAACCAAAGCAGGATTCGAACCTGCACACATTGCATCAAAGTACGCAGTAATTTACTCACAAGGCCAGACCCCAGGTAAGTATGGGCACCTAGTCTAAGCTAGACAGTATATTGCGAACTCTAGAGCACCATGCTTGTGCGCAGGCTTCGAATCCTGCTGTGTAGTCAGAGAAAATATTTGTAAATAATTTTGTTCGTTTGCGAATTGTTAAGCATTCAAAAATATTTTTCGAATTTCACTGCATGTGGCTGGATTTAATGAAATAACGTATCAAAAGCCTGGAGCTCCGGGATATGGGATCCACCGCTTAGCTTCGGCTAGCCGCCCAAGCTCATTTGTGGGGTGGCCGTGTGGCGAAAGTATTGTGTGTGTATGTGCGTGTGCGTCTGTGGGTGCGTGTTCGTGTGTACTCACATAGTTGTAGTTGCAGGGGTCGAGTTACAGCTCGTGGCCGCCCCTCTTCACTGGCCGCTACTAGGTCACTCTTCCTGCTCCATGAGCTTTACCATACCTCTTCTTAAATCTATGTATGGATCCTGTCTCCACTACATCACTTCCCAGACTATTCCACTTCCTGACAACTCTGTGACTGAAGAAATACTTCCTAACATCCCTGTGATTCATCTGAGTCTTCAGCTTCTAACTGTGACCCCTTGTTGTTGTGTCCCATCTCTGGAACATCCTGTCTCTGTCCACCTTGTCGATTCCTCTTAGTATTTTATGTCTTCATCATATCCCCCTATCTCTCCTGTCCTCCAGTGTCGTCAGGTCGATTTTCCTTAACCTCTCCTCGTAGGACATACCCCTTAGCTCCGGGACTAGTCTTGTTGCAAACCTTAGCACTTTCTCTAGCTTCCTTACGTGCTTGGCTAGGTGTGGATTCCAAACTGGTGCTTCATACTCCCAAATAGACCTAACGTACACGGTGAACAGGGTCCTGAACGATTCCTTATTGAGTTGTCGGAATGCTGTTTCCTAGGCGCCCGTATGCTGCAGCAGTTATTTGGTTGATGTGCGCCTCAGGAGATGTGCCCAGTGTTATACTCACCCCAAGATTCATTTCCTTGAGTGAGATTTGTAGTCTCTGGCCCGCTAGACTGTACTCCATCTGCGGTCTTCTTTGCCCTTCCCGAATCTTCATGACACTGGACTTGTCGGGGTTGAACTCCAGAGGCCAATTGCTGCACCAGGCCTGCAGCCTGTCCAGATTCCTTTGGAGTTGTGCCTGGTCCTCGAACGATTGAATTTTTCTCATCAACTACTCATCATCGTCATGTCGTTCACACATACCAGAAACAGCACAGGTCCTAGGACTGACCCCTGTGGAACCCTGCTCGTTACAGGCGCCCACTCTGACACCTCGCCACGTACCATGACTCGCTATTGTCTTCCTGACAGGTATTCCCTGATCCATTGCAGTACCTTCCCTGTTATCCCTGCCTGGTCCTCCAGCTTTTGCACTAATTTCTTGTGTGGAACTTTGTCAAATGCCTTCGTACAGTCCAGAAAATGCAAACTACACACCCCTCTCTCTCTGTCTTACTGCTGTCACCCTGTCATAGAACTCCAGTAGGTTTGTGACTCAGTATTTCCCGTTCTTGAAACCGTGCTGGCTGTCGTTAAGCTTTCCTTTCTAGGTGCTCCACCACTCTTCTCCTGATAATCTTCTCCATGACTTTGCATACTATACATGTCAGTGACACTGGTCTGTAGTTTAATGCTTCGTGTCTGTCTCCTTTTTTAAAAATTGGGACTACATTTGCTGTCTTCCATACCTTAGGTAGTCGCCTTGTTTCGATAGACGTGTTGAAGATTGTTGTTAGTGGTACACATAGTGCCTCTGCTCCCTCTCTCAGGACCCATGGAGAGAGGTTATCTAGGCCTCATCGAATTTAAGGTATCTAGCTCACTTAGCAGCGCTTCACTTCTTTCTCGGTTGTATGTATTGTGTCCAACACTTGGTGTACCCCACCTCCCCGTCTTTCTGGAGTCCCTTCTGTCTCCTCTGTGAACACTTCTTTGAATCTCATGTTGAGTTCCTCACAACTTCACGGTCGTTTCTTGTGACTCCCTCCTCCTTCCTTCAGCCTGATTACCTGGTCCTTGACTGTTGTTCTCCTGATGTGGCTGTACAACAGCTTCGGGTCAGATTTGGCTTTCGCTGCTATGTCATTTTCATATTGTTGTTGGGCCTCCCTTCTTACCTGTGGATATTCATTTCTTTCTCTGCGACTTCTATCCTTATTCTCCTTGGTCCTTTGCTTTCTATACTTCTTTCATTCTCTAACTCACTTGGTTTTGGCATCTCTACACTTTGGATGAGCCAAGGGCTCATCCTCCTTTCTCGGTATTTCTGTTACCCTTGGGTACAAACCTCTCATCAGCTTCCTTGCATATTGTTGTCACATATTTCATTATCTCGTTTACTGACTTCCCTGCCAGTTCTCTGTCCCACTGAACCCCATACAGGAAATTCTTCATGCCTGTGTAGTCCCCTCTCTTGTAGTTTGGCTTTATTCAGCCTGCCCTTCCTGCTTCCCTCTTCACTTGTAACTCTACTATATATTCGAATCTCAGAACCACGTGGTCACTGGCCCCGATGGGTCTTTCATATGTGATGTCCTCAATATCTGCACTACTCAAGCAAGACTAGGTCCAATCTTGCTGGTTCGTCCTCTCTTCTCTCCTGGTAGTGTCCCTTACGTGTTGGTACATGAGGTTTTCCAGTACCACCTCCATCATCTTAGCCCTCCACGTTTCTGGGCCCACATGTGGCTGCAGGTTCTCCCAGTTGATTTCCTTTTGATTGAAGTCGCCCATAATCAGCAGCTTTGCCCTGCATGCATGAGCACTTCTTGCCACTTCAACCAGTCAACCATGGTGTTTATGTGTGTGTGCGTTCGTTTGTGTGTGTGCGTTCGTGTGTTGTGTGTGTGTGTGTGTGTGTGTGTGTGTGTGTGTGTGTGTGTGTGTGTGGATGAATGACAATCGCAAGCAAGCGTTCAAAATAATGTAAAACAAGCGACAAGGGAATGGAAAGAACTATTTGTAGGTCTTCTGCACTGTGGCCAGAGCTGCGTCATGAGCCATATCATGTGGGATATTGAGCTACGTAGAGGAGTATAAATTCTCAGTGCTAGATAGGCGTAGCTGTCACCAGCGCCATTTCGTCTCCAGAAGACCAGCACAGCACAAGCCCACACAAATTCTCACTCTTTAGTACTGGTGCCCTATGGGCTAACCTGGGCACCGGTACCCTATGGGCTATAGCTGGGCACCGGTATCCTATGGGACACAGGTGGATGTCAGTAATAGTTGTCAGGCAGAGTAAGATACAGAACAGAAAATTTTCACTCCATCTACCTATTGCCATCCCTTGTAACATTGCATAGTTCCTGACGAAGCACTGGCGACAGAACGAAAGGCCTAGAACTACTTCCCATCCCCTATTGTAACACTTCAAAGCGGGGCCTTAAAATCGTTAGTCTGTATTAAAATGTCAAAGTATGGTGGACACTTGTCAATGAACTGAGGAGAATCCCAATGGAAAAAGATTCACAATCTAATCAGAACCTGTGTATGTCTATGCCCGTCTGAGACTTTTAGGAAGTTAAACAATTTGTCAATATTTTATATTTTTAAGTTAACAATTCTTACGAAAAACAGCAACATTATGATATCTTGATAAGATAGAGCTTTGTAACCGACAACTCCCTACAAGATTGATCCCAACTACAAGTAATTCAATACACGTCATCCTCTCCACTGCTTCTGCGGCAAGAAATTTGTTCGTCCACTACAATCCCAATCCACGATTATCTGACCGCTAGTTAAACATCGCTAAGCTTACTTCCGCCTCGCTAAGTTCCTGACACAAGTCGTCTTTTTCATCTATATTCATTAGACTGATTAAGCCATTGGGGGGGGTGAAAAGGTCTCTCACATAACTTGTCTGTATTATATACCATTGCTCTAATTATCAACTTGAACCTTGTTTACCATGGGTAAAATCAACCTCGCTTCAGTTATTAAAAACTCTAATCACTTACATCTATTTTATAACTTGTAGAAATTTATGGAGTAATTACGGAAAAGAATGCACAATTTTTTTTTTCAATTTTAATTTTTTAATTAGCCTAGCCGGGAAAAAAATATGGCTAAAGAGCACGACATATATACGAAATTTGTGTTGTTACCATATATAACGAGGTCACTATGCAGTACAGAGTGTCACTCTGATAAGGAAGACTTGCTTGAAGCACAAGAGGTCTAGTAACTTTTTTGTCACATTTAAAGTAACCACAAAAATCAACTTTAAATTCCCTTCCAGAGATTAGTGTAAATAATAAATGAGCATCTGAGAGCAATGTAAGTATATAATGATTATAGGGAGATGATATAAAGTACCGAGAAGATGAATAACGACAACAATGCAGTATAAAGTAATCTAATTCATTAGTGTCTTTATCCACTAAATCATGTCTAATAAACAAAATTTACTAAACAAGTATAAAATGTCTTATGATTAGCTTAAGTGTGACATAGATAAGCAGATAGTGATTATCTTCCTATCTTTAGGTTTTCTTATTTGTGTGATCTGGGATCAGGTTATTGTTTTTTCGCCAGCCTCTTCGTAATTATTTAACGGTTTCAATGATTCCTTGCTTACAGAGCTGTCCTCATATTTACTCTTTTAATCTGTGTACTCACCTAGTTGTGGTTGCAGGGGTCGATCCACAGCTCCTGTGTGTGTGTGTGTGTGTGTTTAGGGATCTTGCTGACTTCTTAATTTCCTACTTATTAAACGCATTTTCACATCCACCTTCCTATACTTCACCTATCATCAACCCAAAATGTATTCAACTTCTTGAACAAACTACCTTGTTTCAGCCTTTTTTAAATTGTTAAACAATATAAAAAACACTGATATACATCTTTCATATCATACACAGTTTTCTAATTTCTTCACCAAATATTCTCGACCTAATATTGAAACCACATTGTGATTTTCAACATATTTTCGCAGGACTCACGAACTCGTAATGACACGTTTGCAAACAAACCATACCACGGGTGGGGTTCGAGACACTCTGATCGCGGGTTCGAACCTCACCCATTAGTATGGTTTATTTTCGCAGCTTTTAGGTTTCTCTTTGCTGTAACATTCAAAGAAAATGTCAAGGACCCGTAGAAAAGTGTTGGAATCTGATTCACTCTTAAGCATCCACTGGCAAGTTTCCTTCTTCCCACATCCACTTTGACCCTCCTGTTACCGTCTTCCCTCATTTATTCTATTAATCACTTCGTGTTTTATACCCCCATCTGTCGATACATCCACTCTCAAACTATATGTATCTGTTCCATTCCTACAGCTTCCAATCCTTCATTATCCAGAATTCTTACTCTCTTCACCTCGCTCTTTTTCTGTGTTCACTAAAAACGTCTTCCCCAACGCCTACAGATTTTCGTCAGTCACCTAAATCACCGTGATAACATGAAAGAACGTCTGTGACACCTATATAATATAAGATTCATTTAAGCAGCATGAGAAACATTGTAAGAGTGAATCTTAGAGTGATTTAGAGGGAAGAATGCCGCTGCGTGGCCGAGTCTTAACAAGTAGGTACTTTAGACATCGATTTTCCTTCCATTGTCTTCATAATCTCTATTAGTGATCTAGAGAGAGAGAGGACGAGCGTCAAAAAACTACAAAATACACGGATGATTCATAAATAATTGAGTAAAGTTTAGACTACGTTTCGGTCCGTACTGTACCATGTCAAGTTCCTACAATCGTGGCTGGACAGTGGGCTAAGACCAACCGAATTTTCGTCTAAACTATCCTTTCCAAAACGTAAACTGTTCCATAGATGTCGCTGGTTCACTCAGCTCACACACTGAGTTAGATAATAAGGACACAAGTGCAACTAATGCGACATTTTTATTGTGGCTACGTTTCGCTCTCCAGAAGGTAATTGTGCCAACATTATTACAGTTAATCACACATTGATTCAATCCCCGGTACGGGTAGAAATATTAGAATGTTTTACCCTAAGACAACTGATGTTCCTGTTTACCTACCAGTAAAATGGGTACCTGGGTGTTAGACTCCTGGTGTGGGTCGCATCCTGGTGACAAAATTAACCTAATTTGCCCGAAATTCTCTGCGTAACACGGGGACTTTCTATATAGTATGTAATTGATGTCAGCTATAGTCTGTATACGTTGCAAATGTACTTGTAGAAATAAAGTTTATTGCATTAATATTATAATTGTTACTTTTGTCCTTCGTGGATGAGAAGAAATTAGGAGAAACTGCTCATCGAAAGGCCACGTTTATAATTATTGAGTGTTGTACGGCACTTGAGTGTTAAGCGCTTTCCAATGAATTTAAAATATTTAAGCTCGCTCATTGGTTAGAGAGGTGGAAAATTAGTTTTAAAGTAGATCAGTGTAAAATATGCTTCGCTTATATTGATGATAATTTTGCTTAACAATTAGTATACGGGCAGGATTCGAACCTGTACAGAGTCTGCAGGTTCGAATCCTTGTGTTGCCTGAGAGAGAATGTTTATGTTAAACTTGAACACCAAGTTTATTTAAAACATCTGAAATAAGAGGAAAATACTATTTGGGGGAAATTTGTAATGCCTTGAAGTATGCAAAGCAATGTCTAGCAGTGAATAGCACAGCTCTGTCTAGTACTGCATTCACCAACAGTCTGATTGATCATGAAGAGTAGAATAACTCTCAAAACAAATCACAGGTATACGGAAACTTTCCACAGGTAGCGAATGAAAAAGATAACATAACGACTGATGGTTTCATAGTTACTAGTTTCAGGTACCGAGTACCTGAAGCAATAATTTATTTCTTCCAGCCTCACCTTAAGAGTAAGTAAGTAAGCTTATTCAGGTATACACAAATACAGTTACATTGATTATCATACATAGCAGCATATGTATAGAGAACCTAAGATAACCCAAAAAAGTCAGAGTGATTTACTTCCATTGGGGTCCTTTAAAGAGCGGTGTATAAAAACTAAGACGCAAGTTTTGGGATAACGATTCACTCTGTTTTTTTTCCGAAAAAGAACAAAACATTGTTTCCCTCCCCCCCCCCCCAAAAAAAAAAAAAAAAAAAAAAAAAAATCTTCCGCAACTTGTGTCACTGTCATTCCAAGCACTCATCCAATAGGATCTTAAAAACCGCAACAGATCTCCAAGTAAATCAGAAATATCATATATGACAAGTAATACAATAGTGACACTGCCCTGCTCTATGGAAAACCTCCTCTTTCCGAACCCCCGCCTCTCACTTTACCCAAAGAAAACTCATGAAATCACACCCAAAGTTTCGTCTTAAAGACAAGCACGATGCCTTAAGGTGTGTCGATGCCTTAGTCACACAGCAATCTCCCCAAATTATGCAGGTTTACAATTTGGGGAGAGTTTGTTTATCTAGTCGACGCAATATATGGATACAGCCTCAATATTTCAGATATCATTAACAGTGAGGTGTTTTGACATATCCTGTAAGGTTTGCATGGAGGTGTCTCTGAAAGGTTGCATGTTTGGACACTAAGATATAATGCTCCAGTGTAGGACCCAGTTTCTGTCCAAACACCAACCTACTGACGAAGTTGGTAGTGCAGTTGTTGTCGTATAGAAAATGGAGCTTCTACCCTTCAAACTGAGCTGTTTACCATACTCCTTGCCCTTAATGCGTCCATGTATCTAAAGTTAACATTTACTGGTAACTGTATCGGATTCTGTATCAGCAACAAATGCTCTTAACCTCATGAGTGTTAATTGTGACATGCTTGTTTTGGAAGGCAGATACAGGAATAATAGTATAATAGCTTACGGTGGTCTTCAGATGCATAATAGAATTGATAAACTGGCAAAAGCATGTATCATCAAGGGGAGGTTGATCACCATGCCCAGCCCTTCTAGGGCAGGGTAGGTGCAAGGCTGGAGCTTGCTTCCATCTGCAGCTCGTAAGCCTGTCCTTCCCGTTAGGGAAGGTGGCAGACCAGAGAGGCCTAGCATCTATCTACCTCCATGCCTCGTGCTGGTGGGGAATGTGTTTAGGCCTGGGGCCATTTAGTGAGGGGTATCCCCTCCCATGGGAGACATAGGTCTCTGACACTCCCACGCCAGGGAGCCGGAGCCGGGTCGCCATTTGGTAAAGACCCGGGCCGGGAGAATTCCCGGTGAATCAACACCTCCTCCTCCTCGTCAAGGGGAGAGTAGACTACAACCTTGGGCTGTCAAGTAGTGGTTTGAGAACAAAGTACTTAAAGAACTAGAGGTGAACTTCACTGACTTGAGACCGAGGGAGACTGACAAGTCAGTCCTTCTATTATGAATTCTATCATTGCATCCATGAAAATCAGCAATCTCTTTGATCACACTACTGCACAACATTCGCTGGGCTAAATGTGTGTCTACGAGTGTGCACCACCAACTTATGTAGCCACAACTAAATGAAAATTCTGCCAGATGGACTCTTGTCGCAACCAGCATTATCATGTGCTAGAATAAGAAAAAAATATGTTCAGAAACAAATCTCTCACAAATGTTTAAGAAATGTCAAAGTGTTTTAACTAGAGGGCATTTAATCAGTCATTCTGATAAAATACCCAGACTTTGCCCATTGTAAATAACTCATAACCACCGATGCTTGTCTAAATTCAAAGGCATTCTGCTAAAACAGTATAAGTAATTTAAAACCCACATGAACTGGACTACAGTGTTTTAGTGAATGAAATCAAATCTACTGTTTTAACCAGAAATTTGTAAATGGTTTATTCCTACTGTAACTGGATTAGCTACCATGATATTGGGACTCAGTCCCTGGACCCATTCTGTCCCTCTGTAATGTTTGGACTACCGCCCACTAGAGGGGTATGTGGTGCATAATAGAACTAGTCAACTTACTATCGTCATGCTCAATAGTAACTCACATGGGGACAGAAACTCAGAAGTTTAATTGATCTGAGTATTTCGAATTCCTCTTTTGGGATCCTCTTCAGCGCCATTTCATCCAGCTGTATATATTTCAGGTTTCAGTGTAACGTAAATACTGAAGCAAGTGCAGAGAAGAGCTATTAAACTTTCACTAACAATAAGAAATAAACCCGGTGAAGGAACACGATAATAATCTTGCTTTCACAAGAAAGCTCGGGCTTTCACAAGAAAGCTCGGGCTTCGAGATCTTATCCAGACATTTAAGGTATTGAAGAAATTTGATATACTCGAGTAAAAAGAGTTATATGAAGTGTAAAATGAAGTAAGAACGAAACACGGAAGTATGAAACTTATAGGAAGGTGAAGACATAAGTGCTTAAGTGGATGTAGATGTAGTACTCACTTAAATAATGACGAGGATGGAAGTGCGGTACAAGCTTGTGGGAAGTAGAGACAGTACACACTTATGGGAAGTGTGTGTTATGCAAACTCATGGGGAGTGTGTGCAATTCAACCTTAAGGGAAATGTGTGTAATACAATCATTTGGAAAGTAGGTACAACACAAATGATGTACACGATTGCAAAACAGACTATCAAGTAATTATTGTACATATTTTTTGTTAAGAAGGCTGATTGCATTTAAATACAGAATCAAATCACAATATAAAGTGAATTCTTATACCTTATGCATTTCAGCTACAGTGGAAGCAGTGTATACCCTGATAATTCTTAGAATTAGCAATGCAAAGAGGAATCATATTTACTCACTTGAGTTTAGCGCTTCCAATCGCAAGAATTTGAGAGTAGTAATGCTAGTAATAGTAGCAGTAGTCGTAGTAGTAGCAGTAGTAACATTATTAGGCTTGTCCAAATGGAGAATTTTAATTGGTTGCCGGAATTATCTTCGGAATCATTGAAAGGAGACATTGTGGTTACCTGATTTTTATTCTCTTTTCTATTATTTTCGTTTTTTTTATCTCATCCAGCTTTCACATTATATTTCGTTCATAACACAAGCCTCATCTTATCAACTTCAAATTTTCAAGATTGGTCTATAGTAAATAGAGTAAGTTTCGTGCAACTGTGGGATACACGAATGTTGAAAATTTGAAACCCATTACAAATAGTTTTCTAAAGTTATCGCATGGAAACCACTCTCTGAAATAGGCATTGTAAAATTGCCCAGATGGCACCTGGAACTATCAATTGTTCCATGAACCTTCCCACATTATAGTTGACCAGAATGAAATACAATGAAGCCGATCAGATAAGCATTCTTATGTAATATACGAAAACCTTTGAGGCCGATGGTGGTCGACTGAATACAGTTGCTAACAATACGAGCGGCGCTAACATACTCCCACGAAAGTGGACAATTTAAGGACTCGCTGTACTCGTGAAAATTCATAATACACTATAAAAACGCGAGTTTTCAATATTTTTCAGTTTTGTGTTTGCTGCTCTATTCTATTTAATGTGCTCTGAAATCATGAAATGTATATATGAGTTTGCGTTCTCAAGAAACACCTATTTCATATATTTTGTCTGTAAGAATAGCAAACTCGCACAGATCAAATTCAACACAATAATGCCTTTTATCGCGACGCACCGGCGCTTAGAGTCTGAAGCCGTGCAAGTGAAATTAAAGTATACAGGTCCACATTTTCCCATTTTATTTACGAAAGATCATGAAATTTTTGTTCCTCTTCAATCCCCAAAATACATTTGAGTCTACCTCTTCATAATAGCTAGGATATTTAATTATGATTAGTCTGTGTTGGGGAAATTTGTCAATATATAAAATTAGTTTAAAAATTTGAAATCGTTGGAATCCGTGCAGTGATTAGAGAATGTTTTTTTTTCTGATCCGCTTGAAATTTTTAGCCCCGGTGTATTTTCCAGAAAGTAACGTTTGCATTGTTATTGGTCTGCATAAGTTCTGGTTTGCCAGTTTTACAGTTATATTGATATCCATAAAAAAAGAATGTATCTTCAAAATATTAACGCTGATGCATTCTATAGGAAGGATAACATTTTATAAATTTAGGTTGTATAGGCGCAAATTTGAAATTCACTGAAATTTAAAAATGTAAACTTGGTATCGCTGGTTTCAGATACTGGAGAATGCCTTTTCTAATAGGTTTCAAACTTATAGTGTTATTAGGATTAACTAAAAGTGAGATAGGCTTTCACTTTGTGCTGTATAAATTTTAATTTGTCATTTTTTTAATAAATTTGCTTTAATGTAATAACTAGATAATGACTATTTGGATCGGCTTCAGACTCTAAGCGCCGGTGCGTCGCGATAAAAGGCATTATTGTGTTGAATTTGATCTGTGCGAGTTTGCTATTCTTACAGACAAAATATATGAAATAGGTGTTTCTTGAGAACGCAAACTCATATATACATTTCATGATTTCAGAGCACATTAAATAGAATAGAGCAGCAAACACAAAACTGAAAAATATTGAAAACTCGCGTTTTTATAGTGTATTATGAATTTTCACGAGTACAACGAGTCCTTAAATTGTCCACTTTCGTGGGAGTATGTTAGCGCCGCTCGTATTGTTAGCAACTGTATTCAGTCGACCACCATCGGCCTCAAAGGTTTTCGTATATTACATAAGAATGCTTATCTGATCGGCTTCATTGTATTTCATTCTGGTCAACTATAATGTGGGAAGGTTCATGGAACAATTGATAGTTCCAGGTGCCACCTGGGCAATTTTACAATGCCTATTTCAGAGAGTGGTTTCCATGCGATAACTTTAGAAAACTATTTGTAATAGGTTTCAAATTTTCAACATTCGTGTATCCCACTTAGAAGAAGGTTAGTATTGTTAATTGAGTGCAGAGAGAACCATTTTGACACTTTTAACCTCGAAATGGTATTGTATTATTTTGCATCAAGGTGTTCTCAAAGTACCTTGTCTTCTATGGGCCAGTAGACCTACTGCAGCGTTCCTCAATTCTCATGTTCTTATCTAGATGCTGGTAGGGGATTCTGATTCAAGAAGCTAAATTTCTCCTTCCCTTAGACCGAATCTGAATGCCTCCCATTACCCAGGAGCTATATGATCTCTACGGGTTTAGCGTTTTTACCCCTGAATGAACATTTGAGAACGGCAATACATTTAAATTGGTGATGCACATTACGAAATGCTTGAAACATTTTTAATGGGTATTTTGTATGCGTACGTGTAAATTTTGTTAGACTTATGCGCCATAACTGGAGAATGCATCTTCTTGTTGGTTTCAAACTTTTAGTGCTGATGTGTTTTCAACAAATAAAGTTTTGCCTTTTTAGGTTACGCAAGTTTGTTGAAATTAATTTTAATAAAGAAATTGGTTACGGTTAAAGAATTCGTAATTGTCTCGTTTGATCAAAAATAAGTCACAGTATCTGACACTAATATGTTATGCTATGTTATATTTACGTAATATACTTTTTTTTGTGTGTCCATAACACCTATGTGCTCTCGAGATCATTGTAAAAAAATTGAATGTTATGTTGACAATGAGTAAACAAAATTTCCTCATTTGTTTACTTAAGTAGAGAAAAGTTTGGATTGTGTCCGTTTCAATTTGCTTTCTTCTTTTTTTTTTTAACAAACAAAATCGGTGAAAATTGAGATATTGATTTTCATGGGATAATTTCAGAATGCTTCGTCCAATAGGCTTCAACCTTAATTTGTTTTATTCTAGAATACTGGTCTCCCTGAGGTAAACAAAAAAAAAAAATGACTCTTCAGATTGGCTTCAAACTGGTGTTTCTTAGTGGGTTTGAATTAATTTTGTAATGTTTATATTTTAATTTGTCATATTTATTGAAACAAAAATGATATTAGTTTCCAGGTGATAACTTGTGAATACCTTTTTCGATTCGCTGGAAATCACCAATGCTAATATTTAATTACATTAGAATCTGATGCCACATTATGCACTATTCCTTTTGTGTGCTTTAAGGAGCAAACGGCTGAGGTAACACAATACGGGATTCCATTCCCGGATTGAGCGAAGGCCGAAATACATCTAGCTGTTGTTATAGGTATTATTGTTGATGTTATAATAAATTGTTGATGTTGTTGCTAAGGGAAAGAGCTAAATTAATTAGGGCCTTGCAAATGCTGGGGAATAGGAGGTAATCAAGACTGGTCCAAGAAAGGTGAAGAATAGATCTATGTCCATGGGACAAGAATTTTGCATGTGTCTACCTGCACATGCCATAGAGTTGCATGAATGTTGCCCTAGTTACCGTACACAAGCCTTGAAAATTTAAAGCTGGTCGGTTGTGCTCTTATTGCATTATGAAAGAAGTTGAAACGAACATTTTAGGAAGAAAATATGGATAAACGAAAAAGAAAAAGATCCAGGCATCCCGATAAAGACCCCCTTCGGGGATAACTAAAAATGGCGAATGACCAATCATATACATGACTAACAAAAAAAAAATTAAATTCCGGGAAAACTATGAAAATGACATAGAACATTCAAAACAAGATTTAAAAAATGCCTATGGTGTCACTTTTGACTTTTTATTCGGTTTTGCTCAAGGCAGGAGAGACACCGGAGCTGAGGCAGGAGAGACGCCGGAGCTGAGGCAGGAGAGACGCCGGAGCTGAGGCAGGAGAGACGCCGGAGCTGAGGCAGGAGAGACATCGGAGCTGAGGCAGGAGAGACGCCGGAGCTGAGGCAGGAGAGACACCGGAGCTGAGGCAGGAGAGACGCCGGAGCTGAGGCAGGAGAGACGCCGGAGCTGAGGCAGGAGAGACGCCGGAGCTGAGACAGGAGAGACGCCGGAGCTGAGGCAGGAGAGACGCCGGAGCTGAGGCAGGAGAGACGCCGGAGCTGAGGCAGGAGAGACACCGGAGCTGAGGCAGGAGAGACGCCGGAGCTGAGGCAGGAGAGACGCCGGAGCTGAGGCAGGAGAGACGCCGGAGCTGAGGCAGGAGAGACGCCGGAGCTGAGGCAGGAGAGACGCCGGAGCTGAGGCAGGAGAGACACCGGAGCTGAGGTAGGAGAGACGCCGGAGCTGAGGCAGGAGAGACGCCGGAGCTGAGGCAGGAGAGACACCGGAGCTGAGGCAGGAGAGACGCCGGAGCTGAGGCAGGAGAGAGACCGGAGCTGAGGCAGGAGAGACCCGGAGCTGAGGCAGGAGAGACGCCGGAGCTGAGGCAGGAGAGACGCCGGAGCTGAGGCAGGAGAGACGCCGGAGCTGAGGCAGGAGAGACGCCGGAGCTGAGGCAGGAGAGACACCGGAGCTGAGGCAGGAGAGACGCCGGAGCTGAGGCAGGAGAGACGCCGGAGCTGAGGCAGGAGAGACGCCGGAGCTGAGGCAGGAGAGACGCCGGAGCTGAGGCAGGAGAGACGCCGGAGCTGAGGCAGGAGAGACGCCGGAGCTGAGGCAGGAGAGACACCGGAGCTGAGGCAGAGAGACGCCGGAGCTGAGGCAGGAGAGACGCCGGAGCTGAGGCAGGAGAGACGCCGGAGCTGAGGCAGGAGAGACGCCGGAGCTGAGGCAGGAGAGACGCCGGAGCTGAGGCAGGAGAGACACCGGAGCTGAGGCAGGAGAGACGCCGGAGCTGAGGCAGGAGAGACGCCGGAGCTGAGGCAGGAGAGACCCGGAGCTGAGGCAGGAGAGACGCCGGAGCTGAGGCAGGAGAGACCCGGAGCTGAGGCAGAGAGACGCCGGAGCTGAGGCAGGAGAGACGCCGGAGCTGAGGCAGGAGAGACGCCGGAGCTGAGGCAGGAGAGACGCCGGAGCTGAGGCAGGAGAGACGCGGAGCTGAGGCAGGAGAGACACCGGAGCTGAGGCAGGAGAGACGCCGGAGCTGAGGCAGGAGAGACCGGAGCTGAGGCAGGAGAGACACCGGAGCTGAGGCAGGAGAGACGCCGGGCTGAGGCAGGAGGACCGAGCTGAGGCAGAGACACCGGAGCTGAGGCAGGAGAGACGCCGGAGCTGAGGCAGGAGAGACGCCGGAGCTGAGGCAGGAGAGACACCGGAGCTGAGGCAGGAGAGACACCGGAGCTGAGGCAGGAGAGACGCCGGAGCTGAGGCAGGAGAGACACCGGAGCTGAAAAACAAACTGAGATAATTTTCTCCCCACGTAGAGTCAATAAAACAATTAAACTACCACTTAGTATATGAACTATACTCTCCAGGGCAAGTACGAGACGTGAATGATATTTACATTAAGATGCTTAAACGCACAGTCCCAGAATCTACACAACCTTAACGTCCTGGCATGAGAGATATGGGACGAAGTGTAAAATTGGCCCAGTGAAAAGCAAGGGCGCCATGGTCACAATTTAGACCTAGGATTGTTAGGAAACAATCCTAGGTCTAAGACTATTCAACCTGCTACCAGTAGATAATAAAATATTGCCGGGACAAGTATAGAAGTTTTCGAAAACAAAAAAAATCAGCCAGACTGCGATGGATATGTAGGTGATGGGGCTGCCAACAACAACAACCTTGTTGACCAAGAGACGCCTGGCCCCCTGGCAGGACTGTGAAGGAAGAAAAACTCTTGCAACCTATCACAAGTGTATAATATAACCACCATCCCCTTCACCACCACCATCATCATCTATGTTACTTTCACCTCCGTCCTCTCAACAACACCCATAATCTTCGCCTCTACTCACACCACTGTACTCTAAGACCACCAACCATCACCATCTTCCCCTCAACCCACACCTCTATCTTATCCCCCACCATAACCCTCTCCCTACCGCCACCATCTCCACTACCACCACTATCACCGCCACCGCCGCCACCACCACCACCCCTGAAGTCTGATACATGACAAAAGTAGTTCCAGTCAGAACTACATTAACAAAAGTATTTTACTACCACACTAACACCACCACTAACACCCTAACACCACCACTGCCCCCATAACACCACCACTACAATAACACCACCATTACCACGCTGACACCACTACCACCATAATACCACCACCACCACCCTAACACCACTACCACCATAATACCACCACTACCACCGCCACTATAACCCTAACACCATCACTACCACCCTAACACCACGACTACCACCCTAACACCACGACTACCACCCTAACACCCCGACTACCACCCTAACACCACGACTACCACCCTAACACCACGACTACCACCCTAACACCAATTCAACACCACCCTAATACCACCATACTACCCTAACACCACCACTACTACCCTAACACCACCAAAACACCACCTCGACCTCCCTAACACCATCACGACCACCCTAACACCACCACTGCCACCCTAACACCCTCACTACCAACCTAACACCACGACCACCCTTACACCACTACCAACACCACCCTAACACCACTACCAACACCACCCTAAAACCACCACTGCCACCCTAACACCGCCACGACCACCCTAACACCACCACTGCCACCCTAACACCGCCACGACCACCCTAACACCATCACGACCTCCCTAACACCACTACCAACACCACCCTCACCACCTCTCTGCCACGCCCCATCATCACCAACCCAGACACTACTATTCACAGCCTGCTAAATCTTCCTCCATCCTTGCTTCCCACCATCATTTATCCTTGCTTCCCACCATCCTTTTATCCTTGCTTCCCACCATCCTTTTATCCTTGCTTCCCACCATCCTTGCTTCCCACCATCCTTCCATCATCTACGTTACTATACTGTCCTCTCCGTTTCCCATCTCTCCCCTGTCCTCTTTTTCTTCACACACTCTTTCTCCCATACCCTTTCCTCCCCCACCGTTTCCCAGCCAACCTCTTCTTTACCTCTCTCCCCCCAAATTCTCTGCTTCATGTACTCGTTCTTTCTCCCCTTTTTCTCTTTCTCCCCACCCTCTCTTTTTCCGCACCCTCTCTTTATCCCCTCCCTCAATTTCTCCACGCCCTCTTTTCCTCTCCACCCTCTCTTCATCCCCATTCTCTTCCTCTCCAACCTCTTTTCCTCCCCACCCACTAGCACTCCCCACACACATTATTCTCCCCGACAATGTTTTCTCTCCCCATCACCGTATTTCTGCACCACACTGTAACACTAATGTATCGCATCTTTTACGCTACCTTGCCCCACCCTGTCTTGCCCCTCCCTGTCTTGCCCCTCCCTCTCTTGCCCCTCCCTGTCTTGTCCCTCCCTGTCTTGCTCCACCCTACATTACTCCATCCTGCTTTGGTCCACCCTGTCTTGCCCCACCCTGTCTTGCCTCACCAAGCCTTGCCCCACCCTGCCTTGCCATACCCTTCCTGACCCGCTATACGTCGTCTTCTGCAACCTTCCTTACCCGCTATACGTCCTCTTCTCCAACCTTCTACTGCCCTCTTATTTACGTGTAAAATATACTTGAGATTTATTTCTGTGATGTCTTCGTATCCTCGCAGTGGCTCAGTTTCCTCTTGAAAACTTCAGGCAATACCTCTCTTAAATACCCAACACACTGATGTGGTGAAGAACGTCGACCTTGTGTTCGTGATCACCTGACGACGCTGTAGTTACGAGAACCTGTGCGTTGAACTAAACGCCACGGCCTATCTAGGATTCTACCTACAATACGTTAAAAGGACACAAGTGCAAGCTCCTGAAGAGCGAAATGTTGCCACAGTAAAATGTGACATTATTTGTACTTGTGATCTTTTAACTAACGTATTGTTTAGACACCCTAGGGCTCTAGAAACTGGTGGAATTCTTTGTAATAAATTACAGACACACACACACACACACACACACACACACACACACAAACACACACACACACTGAAGATTCAGATGAGTCAAAGGGATGTTAGGAAGTATTTCTTCAGTCATGGAGTTGTCAGGAAGTGGAATAGTCTAGCAAGTGATGTAGTGGAGGCAGGAACCATACATAGTTTTAAGACGAGGTATGATAAAGCTCATGGAGCAGGGAGAGAGAGGACCTAGTAGCGATCAGTGAAGAGGCGAGGCCAGGAGCAGTCTCTCGACCCCTGCAACCACAAATAGGTGAGAACACACACACACACACACACACACACACACACACACACACACACACACACACAAACGTGGGTTGATTCCATTTTCTTGGACTGCAGGAAGGCCTTCGACACAGATCAGACGTGTATAATAGGAAGGGCACTGCAATGGATCAGAGAATACCTGACAGGGAGGCAACAACGGGTCATGGTACGTGACGAGGTATCACAGCGGGCGCCTGTGACGAGCGGGGTCCCACAGGGGTCAGTCCTAGGACCAGTGCTATTCTTGGTATATGTGAATGACATGACGGACAGGATAGACTCAGAAGTGTCCCTGTTTGCAGATGATGTGAAGTTAAAGAGAATTAAATCAGATGAGGATCAGGCACGACTTCAAAGAGACCTGGACAGGCTGGACACCTGGTCCCTCAACTGCCTTCTCGAATTTAACCCCGCCAAATGCAAAGTCATGAAGATCAGCGAAGGGCAAATAAGACCGCAGACAGAGTATAGGCTAGGTGGCCAAAAATTGCAAACCTCGCTCAAGGAGAAAGATCTTGGGGTGAGTATAACACCAAGCACGTCTCCGGAAGCACACATCAACCAGATAACTGCTGCAGCATACGGGCGACTGGCAAACCTGAGAATATTGTTCCAATACCTTAGTAAGAATCGTTCAAGACACTGTGCACCGTGTACGTCAGGCCCATACTAGAGTATGCAGCACCCGTTTAGAACCCATATCTTGTCAAGCACGTCAAGAAATTAGAGAAAGTGCAAAGATTTGCGATAAGGTTAGTTCCAAAACTAAGGGAAATGTCCTACGAAGAAAGGTTAAGGGAAATCGGCCTGACAACACTGGAGGACAGGAGGGTTAGGGGAGACATGATAACGACATACAAAATACTGCGTGTAATAGACAAGGTGGATAGAGACAGGATGTTCCAGAGAGGGGACACAGAAACAAGGGGTCACAATTGGAAGTTGAAGACTCAGATGAGTCAAAGGGATGTTAGGAAGTATTTCTTCAGCTATAGAGTAGTCAGGAAGTGGAATAGTCTAGCAAGTGATGTAGGGGAGGCAGTAACCATTCATAGCTTTAAGACGAGGTATGATATAGCTCATGGAGCAGGGAGAGAGAAGACCCAGTAGCGATCAGTGAAGAGGCGGAGCCAAGAGCAGTCTCTCGACCCCTTCAACCACGAATAGGTGAGAACACACACTCTTTGTCTGTGTCTGTCTGTCTCTCTCTCTCTCTGAAACACTCATCAAGAACCATCAAATCTGGAAGTAAATCAAGTATCATATAACAAAGTCATTACCCGAAGTGCAAGTTTCATGGTCTGGCCACCTGGGCCAAGTGGCATCAGGTGACAGTGTGTCAGGTCACTTAAGTCACTCGGGCAGCTGATAACTCAAATGCACCTTACCCTTCACACCGGGCTAATATATGACGTGGTTAAGGGACGCATCAAAGAACGAATTTTCGTAATAATAATATTATTTGCATTATTAATTTTATTATTATTATTATTATTATTATTATTATTAGAGACCAATAAGAGACAATACCGTGATTGGAACAATACACGAATAACCCGCACATAGGAGGGAGTAGATTATGACGACGTTTCGGTCACACTTGTAAATAGTCCAAGTCGGACCCAAACGTCGTCATGGCTTTCTCTCTATGCGCGGTTGTGTGCATTTTCTTTTTTTCTTCTTCTTCTTCTTCTTCCTCTTCCTCTTCCTCTTCCTCTTCCTCTTCCTCTTCTTCTTCTTCTTCTTCTTCTTCTTCTTCTTCCTCTTCTTCTTTCTCTTCTTCTTTCTCTTCTTCTTCTTCTTTCTCTTCTTCTTCTTCTTTCACTTCTTCTTCTTCTTCTTCTTCTTCTTCTTCTTATTCTTCTTCTTCTTCTTCTTCCTCTTCCTCTTCCTCTTCCTCTTCTTCTTCTTCTTCTTCCTCTTCTTCTTCCTCTTCTTCTTCTTTCTCTTCTTCTTCTTTCTCTTCTTCTTCTTCTTCTTTCTCTTCTTCTTCTTCTTCTTTCACTTCTTCTTCTTTCACTTCTTCTTCTTCTTCTGATAAGCGCAATGGATCGGTCAGCACAAGCCGTGTAAGCGCTCGCTCTCTCGTCCACTAATCGCTAACCCGTCTGTGAATAGTCTGGCTGTCGGTGATGGGCGGCAGGCAAGAGCAGATGTTAATTATTTCCGTTGATGCAAGGCACAGCAACAGCAGCTGCTAGTGGTTTCTAGCTGAAAGCGAGATGGGAAGAAAGCAGGAGCTACAATAGTGCGGAAACAGCACAAACGGGCGGCTGACGTCAAACCTGCAAAACGTACAGAGAATGCTCACGGCTTTTATAATTTCAGTCAAGCTTAAACGGTACTCCTTGAGACGTAGGCGAGAGATGCACATCATAAACTACACTGAAAAATTCTCTAGATTGGTCCCAAACTTGCAAACGGAAATCACGCCATATGAATTAAAGAGGCTTGGCAAATGGTGCAAATTATCTCTTAAGAAAAGCAAGGGTACAATTAGTACCCTAAGAGGACACCCAATATGTGAGAGAGGAACAAGAGTCTTCAACACCCTACATTCGTGCATATGAGGAATTACCAACACAACACTGGCTGTCTACAAAAAGGAACTTTGTATGTTTTTCGAGTCATTTCCTGATCAGCCAGGCTCTGGTGCACACTCTGGACTGTATGTGGCTTGAACCTGGCAAGTGGCTGGTCGATCAGGACATTAACCAAATAAAGAGCGCCTACTAACATCTGTAACAATCCTATACATGGAAGGATTGCGGAGGTCATGAGAGCGAACAAAATAGCGAATGCAATGGGGTTGGAACCGGGCCGCCAGGACAGTGACTCGTCCCACGAACTCCCCCCCGGATCAACTCTAGGTGAATTTATTTTAATTTGAGTAGCAAATAGTATTTGCAAACTTGCGTCATCCTTTAAAGCGTTGACATCTGACGCATGTTTACTATGAGGATGAGCTCAGGGTGTTGTATGTAATTATGTGTGTGTACCAGAACAAACGTTGGTTGTGTCACCGTGACTTTAAAATGTTTATAAAAAATAGTTTCTACGTAATGTTTTTCAGTTTATTCGATGATTGCGTTTCTGTTAGTCTTGAATACGTACTCACTGGAGCGGAGGAGTACACTGTGAACTAAATAGCGTCCCGTTTAAGAATCAGGGCCAGGAACTGATACTATCTCTGCAACTACAAATAGGTGAGTGTACACACACAAACAACATATATAAGGTACTCCCAGTACTTCTACTATTGCTGTTGTAACGACAACTATGTTAGCACATTTGAGAAGAATAACAAGAAAATATATGGCACGTTAGTATCTGCATTATTATTATAATCAAGGGGGAAGCGCTAAACACGTATGATAGTATCTGCAGTTGGTACTATACCAGCAACTGATTATGTTGCACCAGCACCTAGCACCATACCACTAACAGCTGGCAACATAATACCTAGCAGCTGATTCCGCAGCACTATCTGCAAGCAATTTATCTGCAATTGGCATTAAGACACCACCAGCTGATTCAATAGCACCAGTAGCTGGCACTCGCACAGATATGTGATTCTGTAGTATCAATACCAGCAGTTTCTTCTGTAGCACCAACAGCTGGCACTAAAGCTCCTGCAGCTGGCACTCTCAGAGGATGAAGGGCCACCCAGGTGTTTGTTCTGGTTTGTTTACACACAGCTCCAAATGGCACGCTCGTATCTCTCCTTCTCTCTCTCTCTCTCTCTCTCTCTCTCTCTCTCTCTCTCTCTCTCTCTCTCTCTCTCTCTCTCTCTCTCTCTCCTCTCTCTCTCTCTTTTCCTCTCTCTCCTCTCTCTCTCTCCTCTCTCTCCTCTCTCTCTCCTCTTTATCTTCCCTCTCTCTCTCTCTCTCTCTCTCTCTCTCTCTCTCTCTCTCTCTCTCTCTCTCTCCTCTCTCTCTCTCTCTCTCTCTCTCTCTCTCTTCTCTCTCTCCCCTCTCTCCTCCTCTCTCTCCCTCTTACCCCCCCCCCCCCCCCCCTTTTTTTTTTTTTTTTTTTTCTCTCTCTCTCTCTCTCTCTCTCTCTCTTTGAGGTAAACTTCATTTAACCCAATCCCTTATAGCAGAAATAAACATGACTTCTTGGTCAACTTTCTCATCCACCAAATTGTCGGCATTTCTACACCGTTACATAACAAAATACTTAATCCAATTTTTTTAATAAAACTAGCATTCATAAAAAATGGCAAGGAAATCATCCTGTTTTAAAAATGAACAATGTGTAAAAAAAAAAACAGGATTTAGTAGGATACGACTATGTTGGAATCCATGGCGATGGGAACAAGAAAATTGTGTTATGTAGAGTATCGTTCTTACCTCAACGAAGCCAAGAAATGATACCCTTTCTTTCTTTCATTTTTTGTAGAACGAAATTAAGAGTTTCTATAATACCATAGGACCAAACAAATTGGGCATTCTCTCTCTCTCTCTCTCTCTCTCTCTCTCTCTCTCTCTCTCTCTCTCTCTCTCTCTCTCTCTCTCTCTCTCTCTATGCGCTTGGAATTTCACTGCTTTTTGAGAGTGGTTCTTTTGTAAAATACAGAGAATGTAGAGGAAATTAAAAAAGAAAAATCTAAATTAAAAATTTAGTGTCCCAGGGGAGGGGATACAAGAATAAAATGTGATAATGTCCGTCTGGATGACGGGAAGAGTCATAACTTAAAACAAAAAACGCAACTCGCATTAGATATTTAAATTCACCTCGGAGATATTCTGTCTAAATTCCGTTACAGAAAAAAAAACAATAGAAATAGTTGTAGACAGGAAACCCAAAGATTACTTCAAATACGTCAGGAGAAAAAAAAAATCGTCAAAACAATGATAGGGACTTTAGCTAGAAATAACAGAATTACAAGAAAATAATTTATTTTATTAACAGATGAATTCAACATCAACTTCCCCAGGCCGAAAAAAATGGTTTTCAAGGCCTGACACTGACAAGACAAGTATTGACGAAACTTGGAGCCTTGACATATTAAAATACTTGGAGAGGTTGAATATTAATAAATCAAGCGGGCCAGATGAAGTGCCTGCCGGAGTTATAAAAGAATGTAGATACATCGCTTACTCACTATCGAAAATATTTAACAAATTATTGAAAGAGAAACTAGCCAAGGTTTCCCCTATACTTAAAAAAAAAAAAGAATTTGACAGTGCCCTCAACTATCGTCTCATCAGCTTAACATTAACCCCAGGTGAACATATGAAGACTATTATTACGAAAAGTTAGTTTTCGGGAAAATAGTAACCTGATAATGCCTGCCTGAAGATCATGCCTTCTAAACTTACCCCAAGTTTTCAGTCAGTACTGGAGGTGGAACCTCCAGTACTGACAACCCACTGTTCCATGATAAGAAGAACAAAAAGTCTAGATTTCCAAAATGTTTTCGATGAGATACCCCATCGAAAATTGTTGATTAAAAAAATATATGGTATGGAGACAAAATTTTGACTGGATAAATGACTGGTTCACACACCAGAATTAAAGTGGTACTAAACGGAGAAGTATAAGCGGAGTTCTCCACGATCTGGTTCTTATTCCAATCCTCTTTACAAGGAACAAAATGATCTCGTGATAGGGCCAACATCTAAGACAGTAAAACTTGCGGATGACACGAAATCGGGATGACACGAAATCGGGATGACACGAAATCGGGAAAAATACAAAGCTGAGTCTAAGTTTTCTGAGTGATTGTCAAGGTTAGCGCTTTTTCGTCGGAGACGTGGAAGATGGGTTTCAATTCTAAGAGGCGCAAGATCATACATTTTGTATACAAGAATCTCAAAGAAGAATGCGAATGGGTTGACAACAAACTATCGTAAACAAGAACATAAGATGTTCTTAGACTAATCAAGAGCAACGACTTCAAAAGTTGTAAACAGTGGCAGTCAACAAGCATGAAAGTTAAGAGAGTATTAGGCTTCATGGCTAGTAACTTTGACCACAAAATACAAGTTACTTCAGATATTGACTTTATAATAGACTCGTTGTACCGCATCTTTAATGTGGCGTCCAGTTTTACCTCGAAATTCCGTGAAAGACGATGATATAGTGGGTTTAGGGCATCCCCCTTTATATCAAGGAGTACATGTTTTAGTTTTCTGGTTGACAACTCGAGGCCTTCTTCACCCTCGTCTGTGGTCGCAGTGACGTGTTACACATCACAATTTTAAGTCTTGTTGATGAACATCACCTCAGTCTTGTTGATGAACATCACTCAGTCTTGTTGATGAACATCACTCAGTCTTGTTGATGAACATCACTCAGTCTTGTTGATGAACAGCACCTCAGTCTTGTTGATGAACATCACCTCAGTCTTGTTGATGAACAGCACCTCAGTCTTGTTGATGAACAGCACCTCAGTCTTGTTGATGAACAGCACCTCAGTCTTGTTGATGAACAGCACCTCAGTCTTGTTGATGAACAGCACCTCAGTCTTGTTGATGAACAGCACCTCAGTCTTGTTGATGAAGAGCACCTCAGTCTTGTTGATGAACAGCACCTCAGTCTTGTTGATGAACAGCACCTCAGTCTTGTTGATGAACAGCACCTCAGTCTTGTTGATGCACCTCAGTCTTGTTGATGAACATCACTCAGTCTTGTTGATGAACATCACTCAGTCTTGTTGATGAACATCACTCAGTCTTGTTGATGAACATCACCTCAGTCTTGTTGATGAACATCACTCAGTCTTGTTGATGAACATCACTCAGTCTTGTTGATGAACATCACCTCAGTCTTGTTGATGAACATCACTCAGTCTTGTTGATGAACATCACTCAGTCTTGTTGATGAACATCACTCAGTCTTGTTGATGAACATCACTCAGTCTTGTTGATGAACATCACTCAGTCTTGTTGATGAACATCACTCAGTCTTGATGAACATCACTCAGTCTTGTTGATGAACATCACTCAGTCTTGTTGATGAACATCACTCAGTCTTGTTGATGAACATCACTCAGTCTTGTTGATGAACATCACTCAGTCTTGATGATGAACATCACTCAGTCTTGATGATGAACATCACTCAGTCTTGTTGATGAACATCACCTCAGTCTTGTTGATGAAGAGCACTCAGTCTTGTTGATGAACACACTCAGTCTTGTTGATGAACATCACCTCAGTCTTGTTGATGAACATCACTCAGTCTTGTTGATGACATCACTCAGTCTTGTGATGAACATCACTCAGTCTTGTTGATGAACATCACTCAGTCTTGTTGATGAACATCACTCAGTCTTGTTGATGAACAGCACCTCAGTCTTGTTGATGAACAGCACCTCAGTCTTGTTGATGAACAGCACCTCAGTCTTGTTGATGAACAGCACCTCAGTCTTGTTGATGAACATCACCTCAGTCTTGTTGATGAACATCACTCAGTCTTGTTGATGAACATCACTCAGTCTTGTTGATGAACATCACTCAGTCTTGTTGATGAACATCACTCAGTCTTGTTGATGAACATCACTCAGTCTTGTTGATGAACATCACTCAGTCTTGTTGATGAACATCACTCAGTCTTGTTGATGAACATCACTCAGTCTTGATGATGAACATCACCTCAGTCTTGATGATGAACATCACTCAGTCTTGTTGATGAACATCACTCAGTCTTGATGATGAACATCACTCAGTCTTGTTGATGAACATCACTCAGTCTTGTTGATGAACATCACTCAGTCTTGTTGATGAACATCACTCAGTCTTGTTGATGAACATCACTCAGTCTTGTTGATGAACATCACTCAGTCTTGTTGATGAACATCACTCAGTCTTGTTGATGAACATCACTCAGTCTTGTTGATGAACATCACTCAGTCTTGATGATGAACATCACTCAGTCTTGTTGATGAACATCACTCAGTCTTGTTGATGAACATCACTCAGTCTTGTTGATGAACATCACTCAGTCTTGTTGATGAACATCACTCAGTCTTGTTGATGAACATCACTCAGTCTTGATGATGAACATCACTCAGTCTTGATGATGAACATCACTCAGTTGTGTTGATGAACATCACTCAGTCTTGTTGATGAACATCACCTCAGTCTTGTTGATGAAGAGCACCTCAGTCTTGTTGATGAACAGCACCTCAGTCTTGTTGATGAACAGCACCTCAGTCTTGTTGATGAACAGCACCTCAGTCTTGTTGATGAACAGCACCTCAGTCTTGTTGATGAACAGCACCTCAGTCTTGTTGATGAACAGCACCTCAGTCTTGTTGATGAACAGCACCTCAGTCTTGTTGATGAACATCACTCAGTCTTGTTGATGATCAGCACCTCAGTCTTGTTGATGAACATCACCTCAGTCTTGTTGATGAACATCACCTCAGTCTTGTTGATGAACATCACTCAGTCTTGTTGATGAACAGCACCTCAGTCTTGTTGATGAACATCACCTCAGTCTTGTTGATGAACATCACCTCAGTCTTGTTGATGAACATCACTCAGTCTTGTTGATGAACATCACTCAGTCTTGTTGATGAACATCACTCAGTCTTGTTGATGAACATCACTCAGTCTTGATGATGAACATCACTCAGTCTTGTTGATGAACATCACTCAGTCTTGTTGATACACACCTCAGTCTTGTTGATGAACACCTCAGTCTTGTTGATGAAACACCTCAGTCTTGTTGATGAACATCACTCAGTCTTGTTGATGAACATCACTCAGTCTTGTTGATGAACATCACTCAGTCTTGTTGATGAACACACCAGTCTTGTTGATGAACATCACTCAGTCTTGTTGATGAACATCACCTCAGTCTTGATGATGAACATCACTCAGTCTTGTTGATGAACATCACTCAGTCGTGATGATGAACATCACTCATTCTTGTTGATGAACACCACTCAGTCTTGATGAACATCACTCAGTCTTGATGATGAACATCACTCAGTCTTGATGATGAACATCACTCAGTCTTGATGATGAACATCACTCAGTCTTGATGATGAACATCACTCAGTCTTGTTGATGAACATCACTCAGTCTTGTTGATGAACATCACTCAGTCTTGTTGATGAACATCACTCAGTCTGATGATGAACATCACTCAGTCTTGATGATGAACATCACTCAGTCTTGTTGATGAACATCACTCAGTCTTGTTGATGAACATCACTCAGTCTTGATGATGAACATCACTCAGTCTGTTGATGAACATCACTCAGTCTTGATGATGAACATCACTCAGTC
>WNWK01009179.1:0-45000 GCA_009830355.1 Cherax destructor | reverse complement strand
CTGGTCACCCTATTACACAATGCACATAAATGCTGCACAGTTCTGGTCACCCTATTACACAATGCACATAAATGCTGCACAGTTCTGGTCACCCTATTACACAATGCTCATAAATGCTGCACAGTTTGTACATAAATGCTGCACAGTTCTGGACATAAATTCTGCACAGTTCTGGACATAAATGCTGCACAGTTCTGAACATAAATGCTGCACAGTTCTGGACAAATGCTGCACAGTTCTGGACATAAATGCTGCACAATTCTGGACATAAATGCTGCACAGTTCTGGACATAAATGCTTTAAAAAACGTATAAAGGAGGATGACAAAGTTGATCCCATGTATTAGAAGTTTATCCTACGAGGGTAGACAGGTCACTGTCTATCCTACGAGCATAGACTGAGGTCACTGTCCATCATACGAGGGTAGACTGAGGTCACTGTCCATCCTACGAGGGTAGACTGAGGTCACTGTCCATCCAACGAGGGTAGACTGAGGTCACTGTCCATCCTACGAGGATAGACTGAGGTCACTGTCCATCCTACGAGGATAGACTGAGGTCACTGTCCATCCTACGAGGGTAGACTGAGGTCACTGTCCATCCTACGAGGGTAGACTGAGGTCACTGTCCATCCTACGAGGGTAGACTGAGGTTACTGTCTATCCTACGAGGATAGATTGATGCCACTGTCTATCCTACGAGGGTAGACTGAGGGCACTGTCTATCCTACGAGGATAGATTGATGGCACTGTCTATCCTACGAGGATAGACTGAGGGCACTGTCTATCCTACGAGGATAGACTGAGGGCACTGTCTATCCTACGAGGATAGACTGAGAGCCCTGAACCTACACTCTCTAGAAAGACGTAGAATTAGGGGGGATATGATTGAGGTGTATAAATGGAAAACAGGAATAAATAAAGGGGATGTAAATAAGGTGCTAAAAATATCTAACCAAGACAGGACTCGCAGCAATGGTTTTAAGTTGGAAAAATTTAGGTTCAGAAAGGTTATAGGAAAGCACTGGTTTGGTAATAGAGTTGTGGATGAGTGGAACAAACTCCAGAGTACCGTTATTGAAGCTAAGACCTTGTGTAGCTTTAATTTTTTTTGCCTTAGACAAATATATGAGGGGGTGTGAGCTGGACCTGACTAGCTTAGGCCAGTAAGTAACTTAGACGTGCCTAGCATGGGCCAGTAGGCCTTCAGCAGTGCTTCTATCTTATGTTCTTATGTGTCAGTGTGTGCAAGTAGAGGGAGAGTACATAAGAACATAAGAAAGGAGGAACACTGCAGCAGGCCTGTTGGCCCATGCGAGGCAGGTCCAAGTCTCCCACCGGCTTAAGCCAATGCCCCGACCCAGCCAGGTGAGGTTACATTCACTTAAGGAAGGAGCACGGCATCTGACCTAGTATCACAAACTAGTCAGGTCTAACTCACACCCACCCGCACCCACTCATATATTTATCTAGCCTATTTTTAAAACTACACAACGTTTTAGCCTCTATAACTGTACTCGGGAGTTTGTTCCACTCATCGACAACTCTATTACCAAACCAATGCTTTCCTATATCCTTCCTGAATCTGAATTTATCCAACTTAAAGCCATTGCTGCGAGTCCTGTCAATACTAGATATTTTTAGCACGCTATTTACATCCCCTTTATTTATTCCTGTTTTCCATTTATACACCTCAATCATATCCCCCTAATTCTACGCCTTTCTAGAGAGTGCAGATTCAGGGCCCTAAGTCTATCCTCATAGGGAAGATTTCTGATACATGGAATCAACTTAGTCATTCTCCTTTGTACTGTTATATTCATATTATTGTTAATTATTATTAGTATTAATTATTATTATTATAATTATTATTATGGGGAACGAATGGTAATGAAGGCAGCTCCAGGTACTCGGATCATGATCACCAGTATCACGTTATCTTCAACCTGTATGAAGGGCGGGGGGATTTGTGTGGGGGAGGCAGGGGGAAGCTGTCACAATAAAGCGCGGGAAAAACAAATGAAGATCAGGGAGTGCGCGCCAAAATCATCAGCTGACTGAGACAGAGAGACACATCACTGACTTATATATCCTCCTTACATGCTTCATTAGCGGGGATAATGACTGCCTCACATTTATAATACACTTATTTACCCACATTGTCATCCTCAAGTGCCAGTGGATTTATTAACCCAATGAAATATATATTTATTATTATTTTTTTTTTTGTAGTGGCGTTCCCGCCACTAAGTGTGCTTGCTGGCCTAGCCGCACGCGCGCGCGCGAGCGCCATTGTCAACTCTCTCTCTCTCTCTATCTCTCTCTCTCTCTCTCTCTTGGTTCCTCGTCTTCCCCATCTCACTCCTCCCCCCCTCCCTCCCTCCCTCCCCTATCACTCAATGCAGCTGTAACTCCCCTTCCTCCTCCAATCCCCCTTCCCCCCCCCTCCCTTATCCCAATCCCCTACCCTCCACACGAACACATACACACTCCATTGTTTCCTACCACCCAACATTTTCCCCTCTTCTCTCATTCCTTCCCCCTCCCCCAACACCAACCTCCCCCTCGCCCCCATATTCACTCCCTCACACCTTTTTTTTAGTCCCATAATACAAGCCTGGTTGATCCATTAGGAGGCCTGGTCCGGGCCCGGCCAGCGGGGGCGCTGACCCCATAAAAATAATTCAACTAGGTTTTTTTCTGTTAGGCTGAGATGGCCTCGCGGGTTTGGTCTCCCACCTGTACACTGCCATAATAACACCAAGTGTTGTCAGGGCGTGATAGCTCACAAAGTGGGTAGATGCATCTATAACTTTTACCTACAAACAGAACTCAAAGAGTAGTATTAAGCAGAGTAGTCAGTGGCGGCTACAGTGAAAAGCTCTGTTCCACAAGGTACAGTACTCGCTCCAAGTGTTCCACAAGGTACAGTACTCGCTCCAAGTGTTCCACAAGGTACAGTACTCGCTCCAAGTGTTCCACAAGGTACAGTACTCGCTCCAAGTGTTCCACAAGGTACAGTACTCGCTCCCAGTGTTCCACAAGGTACAGTACTCGCTCCCAGTGTTCCACAAGGTACAGTACTCGCTCCCAGTGTTCCACAAGGTACAGTACTCGCTCCAAGTGTTCCACAAGGTACAGTGCTCGCTCCCAGTGTTCCACAAGGTACAGTACTCGCTCCAAGTGTTCCACAAGGTACAGTACTCGCTCCAAGTGTTCCACAAGGTACAGTACTCGCTCCAAGTGTTCCACAAGGTACAGTGCTCGCTCCCAGTGTTCCACAAGGTACAGTACTCGCTCCAAGTGTTCCACAAGGTACAGTACTCGCTCCCAGTGTTCCACAAGGTACAGTGCTCGCTCCCAGTGTTCCACAAGGTACAGTACTCGCTCCAAGTGTTCCACAAGGTACAGTACTCGCTCCAAGTGTTCCACAAGGTACAGTACTCGCTCCAAGTGTTCCACAAGGTACAGTACTAACAGTGTTCCACAAGGTACAGTACTCGCTCCAAGTGTTCCACAAGGTACAGTGCTCGCTCCCAGTGTTCCACAAGGTACAGTACTCGCTCCAAGTGTTCCACAAGGTACAGTACTCGCTCCAAGTGTTCCACAAGGTACAGTACTAACAGTGTTCCACAAGGTACAGTACTAACAGTGTTCCACAAGATAGAGTACCTGTTCCTAGTGTTCCACAAGGTACAGTACTCCCAGTGTTCCACAAGATACAGTACTCCCAGTGTTCCACAAGGTAAAATACACCCAGTGTTCCACAAGGTAGAGTACTCCCTCCCAGTGTTCCACAAGGTACTGTACTCCTTCCCAGTGTTCCACAAGGTAAAGTACACGCTGCCAGTGTTCCACAAGGTACAGTACTTCTTCCCAGTGTTCCTCAAGGTAAAGTACTCGCTCCCAGTTTTCCACAAGGTACAGTACTCGCTCCAAGTGTTCCACAAGGTACAGTACTAACAGTGTTCCACAAGGTACAGTACTCGTTCCTAGTGTTCCACAAAGTAGAGTACTCCCAGTGTTCCACAAGTTACAGTACTAACAGTGTTCCACAAGGTACAGTACTCCCTCCCAGTGTTCCACAAGGTACAGTACTTCTTCCCAGTGTTCCACAAGGTAAAGTACACGCTGCCAGTGTTCCACAAGGTACAGTACTCCTTCCCATTGTTCCACAAGGTACAGTACTCCTTCCCAGTGTTCCACAAGGTAAAGTACTCGCTCCCAGTGTTCCACAAGGTACAGTACTCGCTCCCAGTGTTCCACAAGGTACAGTGCTCGCTCCCAGTGTTCCACAAGGCACAGTACTCGCTCCCAATGTTCCATAAGGTACAGTGCTCGCTCCCAGTGTTCCACAAGGCACAGTAGTCGCTCCCAGTGTTCCACAAGGCACAGTGCTCGCTCCCAGTGTTCCACAAGGTACACTGCTCGCTCCCAGTGTTCCACAAGTCACAGTGCTCGCTCCCAGTGTTCCACAAGGCACAGTACTCGCTCCCAGTGTTCCACAAGGCACAGTACTCGCTCCCAGTGTTCCACAAGGCACAGTACTCGCTCCCAGTGTTCCACAAGTCACAGTGCTCGCTCCCAGTGTTCCACAAGGCACAGTACTCGCTCCCAGTGTTCCACAAGTCACAGTGCTCGCTCCCAGTGTTCCACAAGGAACAGTACTCGCTCCCAGTGTTCCACAAGTCACAGTACTCGCTCCCAGTGTTCCACAAGTCACAGTGCTCGCTCCCAGTGTTCCACAAGGCACAGTACTCGCTCCCATCCTGTTCTTCATCCTCATATCTGACATAGCGGAGATGTAAACCATAGCTCCTTGTTGATCTTTGCTGACACTACTAGGATCTGCACGAGACTGTCATCCACTGAGGGCACGCCAAATCTCCAAGCAGAAAACAATATGAAGTTGAATGAGAGCAAATTTCAGTGGTACCCCGGTTTACGATATTTTTTCATTCCAGAATGCTGTTCAAGTGCCATTACCAAACGAATTTATCTCCTTAAGAAATGTTGTAAAATAGACTAGTCCTTTTAGACCCCCCAAAATTACACTTACAAAAGCAAAAAAACTTACATAAGGGTGAGTTTGGGACCATCATAAACAGAGGAAATACCATTACTCCGTAATGGAAAACTTGAGGAAATAAAAGCTAGATCGGTGTATAAAACAAATTCCAACCACTCAGTAAAACGGACAACTAATGTGAAGGCCTTGAGAATCTCACTTTCAAAGATCACAACAATTCACGTCTGCTAGGAAAATGATAAGATCGATAATGAGAACCTTCAAAATAAGGGATGGATAACTAGAACCTTCAAAACAAGGGATGGATAACTAGAACCTGCAAAACAAGGGATGGATAACTAGAACCTTCAAAACAAGGGATGGATAACTAGAACCTTCAAAACAAGGGATGCCAAGATACATCATAATTTACACATGGAAAAATTCTAGAGGGACCGGTCCCAAATCTGCACACAGAAATCACTCCCATGATGAGAAATTTCAATTACTCCGATATGGAAAACGTGAGGAAATTAAAATCTCATCGGAGTATAAAACAAATTCTAACCACACAATAGAGCGAAAAACTAATGTCAAAGACCTGGGAGTGATCATGTCAGAGGATCTCACCTTCAAGGACTATATAACACTAGCAATCGCATCTGCTAGAAAAATGACAGGATGGATAATGAGAACCTTCAAAACCAGGGATGCCAAGCCCATGTTGACACTTTTCAGGTCGCTTGTTCTATCTAGGCTGGAATATTGCTGCACACTAACTGCACCTTTCAAGGCAGGTGAAATTGCTGACCTTGAAAATGTACAGAGAACCTTCACGGCACGCATAACTGCAATAAACCACCTTAATTACTGGGAACGCTTGAAGTTCCTAAACCTGTACTCCCTAGAACGCAGGCGGGAGAGATACATTATTATATACACTTGGAAAATCCTAGAGGGATTAGTACCAAACTTGCACACGAGAGTCACTCCCTACGAAAGCAAAAGACTCGGCAGGCGATGTAACATCCCCCCAATGAAAAGCAGGGGTGCCACTAGCACGTTGAGAGACAACACAATAAGTGTCAGGGGCCCAAGACTGTTCAACTGCCTCCCAGCATACATCAGGGGGATTACTAACAAACCCCTGGCTGTCTTCAAGCAGGCACTGGACAGGCACCTAAAGTCAGTACCTGACCAGCCAGGCTGTGGTTCGTACGTTGGACTGCGTGCGACCAGCAGTAACAGCCTGGTTGATCAGGCCCCTGATCCACCATGAGGCCTGGTCACAGACCGGGCCGCGGGGGCGTTGACCTCCGGAACTTACTCCAGGTAAACCTATGAAATCAAAAGCCTGGACAGACAGTGGCCCGGTGGTCTGGTGGCTAGAGCTCTCGCTTCACACACGGAGGGCCCGGGTTCGATTCCCGGCGGGTGGAAACATTTCGACGTGTTTCCTTACACCTGTTGTCATGTTCACCTAGCAGCAAATAGGTACCTGGGTTGTTAGTCGACTGGTGTGGGTCGCATCCTGGGGGACAAGATTAAGGGCCCCAATGGAAATAAGACAGACAGTCCTTGATGACGCGTTGACTTTCATGGGTTATCCTGGGTGGCTAACCTTCCGGGGTTAAAAATCCGAAGAAATCTTATCTTATCTTATCTTAACATCCTACAAATGAAGAGCAAGAGTGTTGTGAGTACACTGAGAGATAACACAATAAGTGTCAGGGGCCCAAGACTACAAGACTTTAACTGCCTCCCAGCATACATAAGGGGGATTACCAATAGACCCCTGAGTTGGTCCTGACTAGCTTGTGCTACTAGGTCAGATGCCGTGCTCCTTCCTTAAGTGAATGTAACCTGACCTGGCTGGGTCGGGGCATTGGCTTAAGCCGGGTGGAGACTTGGACCTGCCTCGCATGGGCCAGTAGGCCTGCTGCAGTGTTCCTTCTTTCTTATGTTAAGACTCCTGGATGTCTTCAAGACTACTGGGTATCTTCAAGACTCCTGGGTATCTTCAAGACTACTGGGTATCTTCAAGACTCCTGGGTATCTTCAAGACTTCTGGGTATCTTCAAGACTCCTGGATGTCTTCAAGACTCCTGGATGTCTTCAAGACTCCTGGGTATCTTCAAGACTCCTGGGTATCTTCAAGACTCCTGGGTATCTTCAAGACTCCTGGGTATCTTCAAGACTCCTGGGTATCTTCAAGACTCCTGGATGTCTTCAAGACTCCTGGGTATCTTCAAGACTCCTGGGTATCTTCAAGACTCCTGGATGTCTTCAAGACTCCTGGGTATCTTCAAGACTCCTGGGTATCTTCAAGACTCCTGGGTATCTTCAAGACTCCTGGGTATCTTCAAGACTCCTGGATGTCTTCAAGACTCCTGGGTATCTTCAAGACTCCTGGGTATCTTCAAGACTCCTGGATGTCTTCAAGACTCCTGGATGTCTTCAAGACTCCTGGCTGTCTTCAAGACTCCTGGCAGTCTTCAAGACCTCTGGCAGTCTTCAAGACTCCTGGCAGTCTTCAAGACCTCTGGCAGTCTTCAAGACTCCTGGCAGTCTTCAAGACTCCTGGCAGTCTTCAAGACCTCTGGCAGTCTTCAAGACTCCTGGCTGTCTTCAAGACTCCTGGCTGTCTTCAAGACTCCTGGCAGTCTTCAAGACCTCTGGCAGTCTTCAAGACTCCTGGCAGTCTTCAAGACTCCTGGCAGTCTTCAAGACCTCTGGCAGTCTTCAAGACTCCTGGCTGTCTTCAAGACTCCTGGCAGTCTTCAAGACCTCTGGCAGTCTTCAAGACTCCTGGCAGTCTTCAAGACTCCTGGCAGTCTTCAAGACCTCTGGCAGTCTTCAAGACTCCTGGCAGTCTTCAAGACCTCTGGCAGTCTTCAAGACCTCTGGCAGTCTTCAAGACCTCTGGCAGTCTTCAAGACTCCTGGCAGTCTTCAAGACTCCTGGCAGTCTTCAAGACTCCTGGCAGTCTTCAAGACCTCTGGCAGTCTTCAAGACCTCTGGCAGTCTTCAAGACCTCTGGCAGTCTTCAAGACTCCTGGCAGTCTTCAAGACTCCTGGCAGTCTTCAAGACCTCTGGCAGTCTTCAAGACTCCTGGTAGTCTTCAAGACCTCTGGCAGTCTTCAAGACCTCTGGCAGTCTTCAAGACTCCTGGTAGTCTTCAAGACCTCTGGCAGTCTTCAAGACTCCTGGCAGTCTTCCTGGCAGTCTTCAAGACTCCTGGCAGTCTTCAAGACGGAACTGGTCCACCGCGAGGCCTGGTCACAGACCGGGCCACGGGGGCGTTGACCCCCGAAACAAGCTCCAGGTAGACCCCTCTAACCCCCACCCCTATAGCTTGTTAGCCCAGCCACCCCTTCCCTCGTCCCATGTGACCTCCGCCCAACCCCTCCCCGACCTTGTGACCCTGTCCCTCCCTCCGCCTAATCTCTTCCTCCCCTCCCGTTCCCCCTACCTGCCCTTCCCCCTACCTCCCACCCTCAAACTCTTGCCCACACTTGTCCTCTTCCCTGCCCCCACCTCTTCAATTTAGGTCATACCTATCACACCATTCCCACTCTCCCTCTCATAAATGCTGAATTCGTGAAAATGGTCTAACATACCTGGAGGGTGTTTCGGGGTCAACGCCCCACGGCCCGCTCCATGACCAGGCCTCGTGGTGGATCAGGTGATCAACCAGGCTGTTACTACTGGCCACACTCAACCCAACGTAGGATCCACCGCCTGGCTGGTCAGTCAGTCCTGTGTTCATGTCCTTCCTCCATCTACCCCTTCATTTACTTTATCTATCTTACTACTACCACGACGACCACCATCACCACTACCTGCCTAACCTGGTTGCCAGACTCTTCCTCCCCACCATTCCTCCTTCTCCCTCCCCACCATTCCCATCAATGTTATCTATATTTGGCTGGGACTCACCACTCTGCCTCCTCAGCTCTGCCTTATTGACCACTCTCTTGCCACTCTACTCTATCCATCCCCATCCCCTATCCTTTCCTACCCTACTTCCCCTCACCCTTCACCCTTCCCCTCCTGTACCCACCCATTTCTCCCCATTCCCCATACACAAGAATTTTCTCAAACTTGAAACTCAGACATTGACACTTCAAAAGGAAGACTGGTAGCGTCTGGGTTGTGGGCGGGGGTGAAGGGAGGGAATGGGTGGGTTGGATTGAGGGTTGGTGGTGGTTGAGTGAAGGTGGTAGGTGGGACTGAGGGAGGGTCACGAGAAGTCAGGTATTCAACCAGATATCATTAAAGATTGAGGATATATTGCGCTACCAGTGGGTTACCAGTAGTCTCTTCCTGGCGGGGGTCACCGTCCCCGCGGGCCGGTCCCAGACCAGCCCCTCCTGGAAACTTTTGAATCTACCTGTGTGAGAACCTGTTGGGAAGTGTTGTTCATAATCTTTATAGCCATCTAGAGATTGTTTGCTTGTAAAAAAACATATGAAAAATTACTTGAGTGCGATAGTTTCCTACTAGGTACGACAGTGTTTCCTACTAGGTACGACAGTGTTTCCTACTAAGTACGACAGTGTTTCCCGAAAACGGTAGGGTTTCCTCCTGAGTACAAGTATTTACACCCCGTAGTTATAAAAATAACATTTTCCCTGTTTTTAAGGTAGGTTACATAAACCAGTAGTATATCTCACCACAAATACGGCAGTTTAAAAACTGTATTGAGACAAGTTGTATCTGGGCAAATCCAGACAACGTTCACATATGCACGTGCATCGCGCGCGGTGTATATATACATATATATATATATATATATATATATATATATATATATATATATATATATATATATATATATATATATATATATATATATATATATATATATAATCCAAGTATAAAGTGGGTCGGTGTCAGGTACGCGGGAATGGCCGCTGGTTTTGATTCCAGGGTACAAATATAAATGCCAGTTAGTAATGCAGCACAGCCTCTCCTAGCCGCGACCAGGATGCTCACGTCATTGCAATCACCGGGGAGCGCTAAAACCGTAAGGGGGTGAAGGGAAGGGAGGAGGTCATAGCTCCTGGGAGGCAGTCAGGTATGATGCAAGAATCCTTCAGTATAAAGGCGCCTCTCCTTAAAACCCTCAAACATTGTCCTCTTAAATCCGTGTAATCTGGCATCTATCCGCCATTCCATGTCCTTGGCTGGAGGATTGACACACTCAGGCTAGTGGACAGATGGTTGAAGGGTTGATGTGGCCGGGAGGAGGGTGAAAATGGCAATGAAGAGTGTGTGGTGTGTCCCCGCCTCCCGCCGCCACCTGCCGCCGCCGCCGCCGCCGCCGCCGCGGCCCAGCAGACAGCAGCAGCACCACGCCTCAACTGTGCCACCCAAGTGTTACCACTTACACCTCTCGCACGACCTAATTTCTTCCTCCCTGCGCCATTTCAAACAGCATCGCACTTACAAGCCTGGCATCAGTTTTCGGTAGGCCGTCGTGCGCCTTCCTGCGCGGGATCACGCTGGAGTCAAGAGCAAGTCAGGTTTAAATGGGGTGTGGAATGGAATAATATTGAGAGGGTTGAAGCGTGGAGCTGGCAGGACTGTATGAGGCTGCCGCGGTTACCAAGTTTTGCTCACTGGGCGAGACATCGATGTCCTCTTAACCCAGCAGCGTTTTTAACCTTAGGCTTTTTTTGTGTCCTTTTTTTTATGGGTCGTTCCTGTTATTTATTTATTGGTTTATATTCTAGAGAGGGGAATGAGAAATACCTCACTGAGAGAGAGAGAGAGAGAGAGAGAGAGAGAGAGAGTAATTAAGACTTGACTAGCCTGGTGTTAGAGAGAGTAATTAAGACTTGACTAGCCTGGTGTTAGAGAGAGAGAGAGAGAGAGAGAGAGTAATTAAGACTTGACTATCCTGGTGTTAGAGAGAGAGAGAAAGAGTAATTAAGACTTGACTATCCTGGTGTTAGAGAGAGAGAGAGTAATTAAGACTTGACTATCCTGGTGTTAGAGAGAGAGAGAGAGAGAGAGAGAGAGAGAGAGTAATTAAGACTTGACTATCCTGGTGTTAGAGAGAGAGAGTAATTAAGACTTGAGTAGCGTGGTGTTAGAGAGAGAGAGAGTAGCGTGGTGTTGCTGCCAACTTAACGACCCACACCCTCCTCACCTCCTCCGTCTTGGCATGATGCGCCGCATATTTTTACATTTGGCGCGAAATCTTGGCGCCTGGTGTTAGAAGCAAGCGGCGCGCGCACACACACACATACACCGCGCGGCGCACACACACACATACACCGCGCGGCGCACACACACACATACACCGCGCGGCGCACACATATATATACTCTCGCACACATACCGCGCGGCGCACACACATACACCGCGGTGCACACATCACCACCCGGTGCACACACGCGCGGCGCAACACATACACCGCAGGGTGCACATACTCCACCCGGTGCACACACCGCGGCGCACACACATACACTGCGGGTGCACACATCACCACCCGGTGCACACACCGTGCGGTGCACACACACCGTCAGCTGAGCGAGGAGATACCAGTCACTATAATTAAGAAGCTGCAATGGCATTTCTGGGGACAATTTTGGCGCAGAGGAAGTTATTTCTGTAAGATATTTTAAGCCAGACAACATTACTATAATGTTTTCAATATTTCCCTCTTTACCTTTACCACGGTGGGGAGTTGAATGATGGCTCTAGGCCTTTCATGTTGCAACACTAGGCACATCATCAGGGGCTTGCAATTTTGCAGAAATGCAAGTTCTTGATGATGTGTTGATGCATCAGCTCCCTCCCCCTCCCCGTGGTTATTTTGCAGCCTTTGTCACTCGTTTACGATTATTGCTTATATATATATATATATATATATATATATATATATATATATATATATATATATATATATATATATATATATATAATATATATAGATAATATATATAAATATAAAATTTGGTAGTTTTATACGGGTGAATGTTAACAGCGTTATTGATAAAATTTGCCATTTGATTGGTTTCGGTTGCTATGGAGTTAGAAGAGGTGCACTGGCGGGCTTGAGATGTTCAACACTGCGTTAACTTAGTAATCTCCCAGAATATGCTTTTTGTGTTGGGGGTTGTGTGCTGTGTGGTTGTGTGTAAGCGTATTGTGTTAGGGTGTGTGTTTTGTGTTGTGTTGTGTTGTGTTGTGTTGTGTTGTTTGTGTGTGTGTTGTGTGTGTGTTGTGTGTGTGTTGTGTTGTGTTGTTTGTGTGTGTTGTGTGTGTGTGTTGTGTGTGTGTGTTGTGTGTGTTTGTGTGTGTGTTGTGTGTGTTGTGTTGTGTGTTGTGTGTGTGTGTGTGTGTGTTTGTGTGTGTGTTGTGTGTGTGTGTTTGTGTGTGTTTGTGTGTGTGTTGGGTAAACAACACAAGAAACGCCCAAGCACGCAACACAACACAATAATGAGGAGTCTTCGAGGGAGCTGTGGTACGTGTGAGGGAAGGTAGGAGGGAAGGAGGGAGGGATGGTAGGAGGGAGGGAAGGAAGGAAGGTGGGAGGGAGGGATGGTAGGAGGGAGGGGGTGCTGGTGGTGGCTGTCTGCTGGATGTTGAAGGTGGTGGGGGACGGAGGTGACCCTAGGGAAGGGGACACAACCCTTGGGAAGGGCGTCCGTCTGAAGGGGTGTAGGGGAGGGGACACGTTCCTTGGGGAAGGGGAAGAGAGAGAGAGAGAGAGAGAGAGAGAGACAGACAGACAGACAGACAGAGAGACTTACCAGCGAAACAGCGAGACGCAGCGACCTCTTGTTTATGTCTTGCCCAGCAGTGATTTACTGGTGACCCTCCCTGACTGACAGCCTGGTTGGTCACTTGTTCATCCCTGACCCTGACTGACAGCCTGGCTGGTCACTTGTTCATCCCTGACCCTGACTGACAGCCTGGCTGGTCACTTGTTCATCCCTGACTGACAGCCTGGCTGGTCACTTGTTCATTCCTGACCCTGACTGACAGCCTGACTGGTCACTTGTTCATCCCTGACCCTGACTGACAGCCTGGCTGGTCACTTCTTCATCCAGAGACAGGCGCCGCGCATGCCCACACTCGATACTAATTCACCCTTTGTCTGTGTGTCTGTCTGCCATGCTGATGGCACTGTGTGTCTGCTATGCTGACGGCACTGCCTGTGTCTCTGCCATGCTGACGGCACTGCCTGTGTCTCTGCCATGCTGACGGCACTGTGTGTGTCTGCCATGCTGACGGCACTGTGTGTGTCTGCCATGCTGACGGCACTGTGTGTGTCTGCCATGCTGACGGCACTGTGTGTCTCTGCCATGCTGACGGCACTGTCTGTGTGTCTGCCATGCTGACGGCACTGTGTGTATTAGATGATTGTGCGGAGGCCGGGAGAGTTGTACCCGTGACTAGCTAGACCATCCTCTTTAAGGTGCTCTTACTGCTGCTGTTGTTACTGTTGTTGTTGTTACTGCTGTTCTTGTTACTGCTGTTGTTGTTACTACTGTTGTTGCCGTTATTGCTGTTGTTACTACTGTTGCTGCTGTTACTACTGTTGCTGTTGTTATTGTTACTACTGTTGTTGCTGTTATTGTTTCTACTGTTGTTGCTGTTACTGCTGCTGTTGTTACTACTGTTGCTGCTGTTACTACTGTTGTTGCTGTTACTGATGTTGTTGCTGTTACTGCTGTTGTTACTACTCTTGCTGCTGTTACTACTGTTGTTGCTGTTACTGCTGCTGTTACTACTGTTGCTGCTGTTATTGTTACTACTGTTGTTGCTGTTATTGTTACTACTGTTGTTGCTGTTACTGCTGCTGTTACTACTGTTGCTGCTGTTATTGTTACTACTGTTGTTGCTGTTATTGTTACTACTGTTGTTGCTGTTACTGCTGCTGTTACTACTGTTGCTGCTGTTATTGTTACTACTGTTGTTGCTGTTATTGTTACTACTGTTGTTGCTGTTGTTACTACTGTTGTTGCTGTTACTGCTGTTGCTGTTACTGCTGCTGTTGTTACTACTGTTGCTGCTGTTACTACTGTTGTTGCTGTTACTGCTGTTACTGCTGTTGTTACTACTCTTGCTGCTGTTACTACTGTTGTTGCTGTTACTGATGCTGTTATTGTTACTACTGTTGTTGCTGTTACTGCTGTTATTGTTACTACTGTTGTTGCTGTTACTGCTGCTGTTGTTACTACTGTTGCTGCTGTTACTACTGTTGTTGCTGTTACTGCTGTTGTTGCTGTTACTGCTGTTGTTGCTGTTACTACTGTTGTTGTTGCTGTTATTGCTGTTGTTACTACTGTTGATGCTGTTGTTGCTGTTATTGTTACTACTGTTGTTGCTGTTGTTACTACTGTTGTTGCTGTTATTGTTACTACTGTTGTTGCTGTTGTTACTACTGTTGTTGCTGTTATTGTTACTACTGTTGTTGCTGTTGCTGTTGTTGCTGTTATTGTTACTACTGTTGTTGCCGTTATTGCTGTTGTGTGTGTACAGCCTCTGGCCACCACCAACCTGAACAAATTCTAGTTCACTTATACCAGACAATAGACACTAAATGTAGACTGATCCAAGATAATGTAGACTGATCCAAGATGATGTAGACTGATCCAAGATAATGTAGACTGATCCAAGATGATGTAGACTGATCCAAGATAATGTAGACTGATCCAAGATGATGTAGACTGATCCAAGATGATGTAGACTGATCCAAGATTATGTAGACTGATCAAGATGATGTGACTGATCCAAGATAATGTAGACTGATCCAAGATGATGTAGACTGATCCAAGATGATGTAGACTGATCCAAGATTATGTAGACTGATCCAAGATGATGTATACTGATCCAAGATGATGTAGACTTATCCAAGATAATGTAGACTGATCCAAGATAATGTAGACTGATCCAAGATGATGTAGACTGATCCAAGATGATGTAGACTGATCCAAGATAATGTAGACTGATCCAAGATGTAGACTGATCCAAGATGATGTAGACTGATCCAAGATGATGTAGACTGATCCAAGATGATGTAGACTGATCCAAGATGATGTAGACTGATCCAAGATGATGTAGACTGATCCAAGATGATGTAGACTGATCCAAGATGATGTAGACTGATCCAAGATGATGTAGACTGATCCAAGATAATGTAGACTGATCCAAGATGATGTAGACTGATCCAAGATGATGTGATGATCCAAGATTATGTAGACTGATCCAAGATGATGTATACTGATCCAAGATGATGTAGACTTATCCAAGATAATGTAGACTGATCCAAGATAATGTAGACTGATCCAAGATGATGTAGACTGATCCAAGATGATGTAGACTGATCCAAGATGATGTAGACTGATCCAAGATGATGTAGACTGATCCAAGATGATGTAGACTGATCCAAGATGATGTAGACTGATCCAAGATTATGTAGACTGATCCAAGATTATGTAGACTGATCCAAGATGATGTAGACTTATCCAAGATAATGTAGACTGATCCAAGATAATGTAGACTGATCCAAGATGATGTAGACTGATTCAAGATAATGTAGACTGATCCAAGATGATGTAGACTGATCCAAGATAATGTAGACTGATCCAAGATGATGTAGACTGATCCAAGATAATGTAGACTGATCCAAGATGATGTAGACTGATCCAAGATGATGTAGACTGATCCAAGATGATGTAGACTGATCCAAGATAATGTAGACTGATCCAAGATGTAGACTGATCCAAGATGATGTAGACTGATCCAAGATGATGCAGACTGATCCAAGATGATGTAGACTTATCCAAGATGATGTAGATTGATCCAAGATGATGTAGACTGATCCAAGATGATGTAGACTGATCCAAGATAATGTAGACTGACACATACACTCATAATGTACACATGCACTCACATGTGTACACACACGTAATCATATAATTACACAGATATAATTATTTGTACACATGTGTACAGTCATAATGCACACACAGTAAAGTGTACACATGTGCGGAGCAGCGAGTGGGAAGGGGGGGGGGTGGCCACAATGTACTTAACCTAGTGATCTTTGCTCCACCTTTCTCTCTCTCTCTCTCTCTCTCTCTCTCTCTCTCTCTCTCTCTCTCTCTACAATAATTGTACTGTATTTCTGAGTGTGTAAGATTGTGTCTGGGATAACATCTTCCCCTCCCCCTCCTTCCCCCTCCCCTACCATCCCTTTCCCCAACCCCCCTCTGATGCCCTTTCCCAGCCCTCCCATTTTCCCCCTCCCCTTAAGCACTCCATCTCTCCCCTTCTCTCAATACCTTCTGTGCATCGCCTCTGCCTCTCCCCTCCCCATCCCCTCCCTTCTCCCACTACCCCCTCCCCAACATTCCATGACTGCCCTCATAACTGAACAAGTGGAGAGTGCGGACTAGTGGGGGTTTGGGAGGGAGGTACACACTAGTGTAGGTACACTAGTGTTGGTACACACTAGTGTAGGTACACTAGTGTTGGTACACACTAGTGTAGGTACACTAGTGTTGGTATACACTAGTGTAGGTACATACTAGTGTTGATACACACTAGTGTAGGTACACTAGTGTTGGTACACACTAGTGTAGGTACATACTAGTGTTGGTACACACTAGTGTTGGTACACACTAGTGCTGGTACACACTAGTGTTGGTACACACTAGTGTAGGTACACTAGTGTTGGTACACACTAGTGTAGGTACACACTAGTGTAGGTACATACTAGTGTTGGTACACACTAGTGTTGGTACACACTAGTGCTGGTACACACTAGTGTTGGTACACACTAGTGTTGGTACACACTAGTGTTGGTACACTAGTGCTGGTACACACTAGTGTTGGTACACACTAGTGTTGGTACACACTAGTGTTGGTACACACTAGTGTAGGTACACACTAGTGTTGGTACACACTAGTGCTGGTACACACTAGTGTTGGTACACACTAGTGTTGGTACACACTAGTGCTGGTACACACTAGTGCTGGTACACACTAGTGTTGGTACTCACTAGTGTTGGTACACACTAGTGTTGGTACACTAGTGCTGGTACACACTAGTGCTGGTACACACTAGTGTTGGTACACACTAGTGTTGGTACACACTAGTGTTGGTACACACTAGTGTTGGTACACACTAGTGTTGGTACATACTAGTGTGTACTGTGTTGGTATCCATCACGTCATGTGTGGTACACTGTGTCTGGCTACAACTAGTGTAGCCTCAACGTTAGCTGTCAGCCTTAACTTTGTCTGTCAGCCTTAACTTTAGCTGTCAGCCTTAACTTTAGCTGTCAGCCTTAACTTTGTCTGTCAGCCTTAACTTTGTCAGCCTTAACTTTAGCTGTCAGCCTCAACTTTAGCTGTCAGCCTTAACTTTAGCTGTCAACCTTAACTTTAGCTGTCAGCCTCAACTTTAGCTGTCAGCCTTAACTTTAGCTGTCAGCCTTAACTTTGTCTGTCAGCCTTAACTTTAGCTGTCAGCCTTAACTTTGCTGTCAGCCTTAACTTTAGCTGTCAGCCTTAACTTTAGCTGTCAGCCTTAACTTTAGCTGTCAGCCTTAACTTTAGCTGTCAGCCTTAACTTTAGACTTGGTATACTGAGCCATAACACAGTTGTCAATGCATTAACATGAGGTCTGGTCACAACTGGCTGTCAGCGTTGACCTAACCTTTGCTCAGATCTCGGTATGTGCACACTAGAAACGTTTCCACAGCGTAGCACTCTACAGCTGTCAGCAACTATACTGCAGAACTGAGTGACTTTGAGTGTCAGTCCACCAGTCTTTCAGGATGGACTTGTACTGTCAGTACTGACTGACCACCTTAAGACTGGGCGCCTTGATACTGACACTGTCAGCTAGGACTAACCTGTCAAGCTAGGGACTGACACTGTCAAGACTGAGGCTGACCACCGTCTATAGGACTGACACCTGTCAAGACTGAGATGACACCTGTCAAGACTGAGGACTGCACCTGTCCACGTAGACTGGGGCTGACCACCTGTCATAGACGTCACAGACTGAGGACTGACCTGTCAACTAGGCTGACCACTGTCAAGACTGGGGACTGACCACCTGTCAAGACTGAGGACTGAGCACCACCTTGTCAAGACTGAGGACTGACCACCTGTCAAGACTGAGGACTGACACCGTCAAGACTGAGGGACTGAGACACCCGTCAAGACTGAGGGACTGACCACCTGTCAAGACTGAGGGACTGACCACCTGTCAAGACTGAGGGTAGGCTGACCACCTTAAGCTGAGGCTACACTGTCAAGACTGAGGACTGACCACCTGTCAAGACTGAGGACTGAACCTCAGACAGGCTACCACTGTCAAGACTGAGGGACTGACCACCTGTCAGGAAGGACTGACCACCTGTCAAGACTGAGGGACTGACCACCTGTCAAGACTGAGGGACTGACCACCTGTCAAACTGAGGGACTGACACCTGTCAAGACTGAGGACTGCCACCTGTCAAGACTGAGGGACTGACACCTGTCAAGACTGAGGGACTGACCACCTGTCATGAGGACTGACCACCTGTCAACTGAGGGACTGCACCTGTCAAGACTAGGCTGACACCTGTAACTGAGGACTGACCACCTGTCAAGACTGAGGACTGACCGTCATAGGACTGACACTGTCAAGACTGAGGGACTGACACCTGTCAAGACTGAGGGGGTCAACTGACGACACCTGTCAAGACTGGGGATGAACCTGAGACTGAACTGACACCTGTCAGATGACCTCAAGACTGAGGGACTGACCACCTGTCAGCTGAGGGACTGACCACCTGTCAAGACTGAGGGACTGACCACCTGTCAAGACTGAGGGACTGACCACCTGTCAAGACTGAGGGACTGACCACCTGTCAAGACTGAGGGACTGACCACCTCAAGACTGAGGACTGACCACCTTCAAGACTGAGGGACTGACACTGTCAGCTGCTGACCACTCAAGACTGAGGACTGACCACCTGTCAAGACTGAGGACTGACCACCTGTCAAGACTGAGGACTGACCACCTGTCAAGACTGATGAGGACTGACCACCTGTCAAGACTGAGGACTGACACCTGTCAAGACTGAGGACTGACCACCTGTCAAACTGAGGGACTGACCACCTGTCAAGACTGAGGGACTGACCACTGTCACTGAGGGACTGACCACCCATCAAGACTGAGGGACTGACTACCCATCAAGACTGAGGGACTGACCACCTGTCAAGACTGAGGGACTGACCACCTGTCAAGACTGAGGGACTGACCACCTGTCATGAGGGACTGACCACCTGTCAAGACTGAGGGACTGACCACCCATCAAGACTGAGGGACTGACCACCTGTCAAGACTGAGGGACTGACCACCTGTCAAGACTGAGGGACTGACCACCTGTCATGAGGGACTGACCACCTGTCAAGACTGAGGGACTGACCACCCATCAAGACTGAGGGACTGACTACCCATCAAGACTGAGGGACTGACCACCTGTCAAGACTGAGGGACTGACCACCTGTCAAGACTGAGGGACTGACCACCTGTCATGAGGGACTGACCACCTGTCAAGACTGAGGGACTGACCACCTGTCAAGACTGAGGGACTGACCACCTGTCAAGACTGAGGGACTGATCACCTGTCAAGACTGAGGGACTGACCACCTGTCAAGACTGAGGGACTGACCACCTGTCATGAGGGACTGACCACCTGTCAAGACTGAGAGACTGACCACCTGTCAAGACTGAGGGACTGACCACCTGTCAAGACTGAGGGACTGACAACCTGTCAAGACTGAGGGACTGACCACCTGTCAAGACTGAGGGACTGACAACCTGTCAAGACTGAGGGACTGACCACCTGTCATGAGGGACTGACCACCTGTCAAGACTGAGGGACTGACCACCTGTCAAGACTGAGGGACTGACCACCTGTGAAGACTGAGGGACTGACCACCTGTCAAGACTGAGGGACTGACCACCTGTCATGAGGGACTGACCACCTGTCAAGACTGAGGGACTGACAACCTGTCAAGACTGAGGGACTGACCACCTGTCAAGACTGAGGGACTGACCACCTGTCAAGACTGAGGGACTGACCACCTGTCATGAGGGACTGACCACCTGTCAAGACTGAGGGACTGACCACCTGTCAAGACTGAGGGACTGACCACCTGTCAAGACTGAGGGACTGACAACCTGTCAAGACTGAGGGACTGACCACCTGTCAAGACTGAGGGACTGACAACCTGTCAAGACTGAGGGACTGACCACCTGTCAAGACTGAGGGACTGACCACCTGTCAAGACTGAGGGACTGACCACCTGTCATGAGGGACTGACCACCTGTCAAGACTGAGGGACTGACCACCTGTCAAGACTGAGGGACTGACCACCTGTCAAGACTGAGGGACTGACCACCTGTCAAGACTGAGGGACTGACCACCTGTCAAGACTGAGGGACTGACCACCTGTCAAGACTGAGGGACTGACCACCCATCAAGACTGAGGGACTGACCACCCATCAAGACTGAGGGACTGACCACCCGTCAAGACTGAGGGACTGACCACCCATCAAGACTGAGGGACTGACCACCTGTCAAGACTGAGGGACTGACCACCTGTCAAGACTGAGGGACTGACCACCTGTCATGAGGGACTGACCACCTGTCAAGACTGAGGGACTGACCACCCATCAAGACTGAGGGACTGACTACCCATCAAGACTGAGGGACTGACCACCTGTCAAGACTGAGGGACTGACCACCTGTCATGAGGGACTGACCACCTGTCAAGACTGAGGGACTGACCACCTGTCAAGACTGAGGGACTGACCACCTGTCATGAGGGACTGACCACCTGTCAAGACTGAGGGACTGACCACCCATCAAGACTGAGGGACTGACCACCCATCAAGACTGAGGGACTGACCACCCATCAAGACTGAGGGACTGACCACCCATCAAGACTGAGGGACTGACCACCCATCAAGACTGAGGGACTGACCACCCATCAAGACTGAGGGACTGACTCCAGTGTCATATAATCTCCCGAGAAAGTCTACTCTACACATGAAACAACACAGCAATAAAGTTGTAATGTTTCACACATGTCTTGTATATGTATGATAATTAGTGTAACTGTATTTATGTGTACCTGTACGTAAATACCCTTACTTGTCTTCAAACAGCTACGAGAGTTTCGATATTTACCCTCAGCAGCAGCTGAGGTTAGTATTAGTGGGGAGGTGAGGGAGTGGGGAGGTGAGGGAGTGGGGTGGTGAGGGAGAGGTTGTGGTCAGCCCTGTACCCTCCATGCCATATTAACGTGTGGACTGTGGGAGACGAAGAGGCTGGGAGGGGCTGGAGAAGTGGAAAGGGTCGGAGCAGGACAAGAAGGGGCGTGAAGGGAAAGGGATTGGTAGGGAAGGATGTGAGGTGCGTGTGTGTGTGTGTGTGTGTTTGTGTGTGGGAACAAGATGGGCGTGGTAGGGTAACGCGGAACACTGTTCTATATGATAGTTACACAGTGGTAACACCAGCAGTGTGTTGCTACACTGTTCTATATGATAGTTACACAGTGGTAACACCAGCAGTGTGTTGCTACACTGTTCTATATGATAGTTACACAGTGGTAACACCAGCAGTGTGTTGCTACACTATTCTATATGATAGTTACACAGTGGTAACATCATCAGTGTGTTGCTACACTATTCTATATGATAGTTACACAGTGGTAACACCAGCAGTGTGTTGCTACACTATTCTATATGATAGTTACACAGTGGTAACACCAACAGTGTGTTGCTACACAATACTATATGATAGTTACACAGTGGTAACACCAGCAGTGTGTTGCTACACAATACTATATGATAGTTACACAGTGGTAACACCAGCAGTATGTTGCTACACTATTCTATATGATAGTTACACAGTGGTAACACCAGCAGTGTGTTGCTACACTATTCTATATGATAGTTACACAGTGGTAACACCAGCAGTGTGTTGCTACACTATTCTATATGATAGTTACACAGTGGTAACACCAGCAGTATGTTGCTACACTATTCTATATGATAGTTACACAGTGGTAACACCAGCAGTGTGTTGCTACATTATTTTATATGATAGTTACACAGTGGTAACACCAGCAGTGTGTTGCTACACTATTCTATATGATAGTTACACAGTGGTAACATCATCAGTGTGTTGCTACACTATTCTGTATGATAGTTACAAAGTGGTAACACCAGCAGTGTGTTGCTACACTATTCTATATGATAGTTACACAGTGGGAACACCAGCAGTGTGTTGCTACACTATACTATATGATAGTTACACAGTGGTAACACCAGCAGTGTGTTGCTACCACTATTCTGTATGACAGTTACAGTGGTAACAACAGCAGTGTGTTGCTACACTATTCTATATGATAGTTACACAGTGGTAACAACAGCAGTGGTTGCTACACTATTCTGTATGACAGTTGATCGAAGTGGGAAGACCAGCAGTGTGTTTACTATTCTTAGCAGTTACACATGGTAACACAGCATGTTCAACTATTCTGTATGACATTACACAGGTAGTAACACAGCAGTGATGTTTCACTATTCTGTATGACATGTGCGATGCCATTGTGTATTTCCATTGGTTCCTGATTTATTGTGGGTCGATTGTGGGATGACCTTGTATTTCATTGTCAGGTCCCTTTGGGAAAATTTCATCATTGTGTTTCCTTGTATTCCCCATTGTGTGATTTTATTTCCATTGTGGTTCTTGTATTTCCATTGTGGTTCCTTGTATTTCCATTGTGGTTCTTGTATTTCCATTGTGGTTCCTTGTATTTCCATTGTGGGTCCTTGTATTTCCATTGTGGTTCCTTGTATTTCCATTGGGGTCCTTGTATTTGCATTGTGGGTCCTTGTATTTCCATTGTGGGTCCTTGTATTTCCATTGGGGTCCTTGTATTTCCATTGTGGGTCCTTGTATTTCCATTGTGGGTCCTTGTATTTCCATTGTGGGTCCTTGTATTTCCATTGGTGTCCTTGTATTTCCATTGTGGGTCCTTGTATTTCCATTGTGGGTCCTTGTATTTACATTGTGGGTCCTTGTATTTACATTGTGGGTCCTTGTATTTCCATTGTGGGTCCTTGTATTTACATTGTGGGTCCTTGTATTTACATTGGGGTCCTTGTGATCATCTTGCCCCGCCCTGAATACCAACCTGGGTCCACCACTGCTAAAGCGAACACTGTCACTACACTAGTATTGACAGTTAACAGTAACAACAGTTACAGTGAACAGTAAGTGGTAACAGTTCAGCCACCATCACTGGCAAACATGCTCGCCTCAGAACACTGACGAGGGGGAGGGATGGCTCTGGGGGGGAAGAGAGGTGATCCGGGTGGGGGAGTATGAACCAGGGTGGGGATTTGTGGATGTTTGGGTCGACGCTGTGGGACTTTTGGGGGGATTGTTAAGGGTGGTGGGAGAGACTGATAGATGGGGGAGGGAGAGCTGGAGGATGTGGGGAGGAGGGGAAGAAGTCATGGTAGACAGGTAGGGGGACACTACCAAGTAGCGTCACTGCAGACAGAACTTTGGGTGGAGTTAAAAATATGCTGGACAGGTTGTACATGGTATGGAGATATGCCTTTGATATACCAGGTTCGTCTTGTGCTAGCCTGGTCAACCAGGTTGTTGCTGCTGGAGGTCTCTGACCCACATATCCATCACAGCCTGGTTGATCTGGCACCTGATGTCCAACTTCCTCTTGAAGACAGACTTCCAGCAGTGTTTCTGTTATCTTCTGGTAAGATATTGAATATAATCTGGGGCCACGAATGTTGATACTGTGTTCCCCTATATCAGTTGTGTGCTACTACGTTATTCTATACGATAATTACACTATGTTTCCCTCTCATAGTCACAGAGGTGGCTAAGAGAAATAGGAAACGTTAAAATCTGAACGTTTCATGGTAAGAGAACAGGTTTTAGTTGAAGCAATAGAGTTTGCATGGTTGGTCTGTGTATGTGTTCTTCGCGGCAGAAGTTAGCATGGGCTTGTGAGTGGGCGTGTGAACGTTGGTTGGGCGTGTGGGCGGGGCAGCCATGGGGTTGACTGGGAAAAAACTAACCTTGTTTAGTCACCAGGTTTTGTGCGTTGAAGCGAGCGTTGTGACAGACTTATTAGCCCGCCTGTCATCAATACCTCGACGGCCCCAGAGAGCCGGAGTGGGCGGGAGTGGTGGAGGAGGAGGGGCAGGAGTGGTGGAGGAGGAGAGGGGCGGAGTGTTGTGGATGGAGGGGGTGATGGGACTCTCCCCACCTTCACTACCACCACCCACCATCTAGTGGTAATACTTATTCTCCTCTTGCTATCTCCATTTTCTCCCATTTAATACTCATTTATCTTTATTTACTTCAGTTATAAGCTTAATATTCACTTAATTTAACCAGAGGCAAGTGAACACCAGACCTGGAGAATGTGTTAGTGTATTTAAAATGGGATTTAATTCTTCTGTCGATTGAGATCAAAGTGCATCTCTAAAGGGGGGATTGACTCGTGCGGATGGCAGCGTCGGGTAACCTTCCCAGAGGTGGTGTCGTGTTGGTGGTCGTACGTCCGGCAGCACGGCAGGGTGTTGTGATCGTCGTACGTCTGGCAGTACAGTGTGGTGGTGATCATCGTACGTCCGGCAGCACAGCGGGATGGTGTCGTGTTGGTGACGTTGTACGTCTGGCAACGTGATGGTGTCGTGCGCCTGGCAGCACCGTCAGGATGGAACACTGTCAAGCTCTGGATTTAATCGGTTTCTCTGCATGGCGGCGGCGGCGGATACGGCATTTTGCTGCTATCATATGTATCATTTAGTGGCTCCAGCTCCCCTGGTTGACCCTACCTGACTCCCGTCATCCTCAGGGAAGTCATACACGATGAAATGACTGTCATGTTTATTGCGTCTAGTGGAAATGTCACTGACTTTTTTTTGGGTTGTCTTTGTGTGTAATTTACACATATGTTACCTTGTGTAACTATACATAATATATTTGATAAGTTGATGATTAAGACACATGTATAACAGTAGGGTGTCTGTTGTTGAAACGTTTCACCTACACAGTAGGCTTCTTCAGTCAAATACGGAGACAGCAAGTGTAGTAGTGAAATAAAGATGATGTAATCAGTCCAACAACCTCGTTGAAAAAGTATTTGAGGTGGTCAGTCCCTCAGCCTGGAGAGGAGTTCACCTTCATGGAACTCGGCTCTTTTCCAGGCTGATGGACTGATTACACCTTCTTTATTTCACTACTACGCCTATTGTCTTCGCATCTGACTGAAGAAGCCCACTGTGTAGGCGAAACATATAAACTTATCGGTATTTTATATAATTTTCAGCATGATAAGTTATTGACCTTTATAAAGGATCTTCCAGGACAGACTGAGAGATATACAGAAGTTAGGTTTTAATGGCCTCTACAACAACAATTGTCATCAAAGATTTGTTAAGTTATACCATGAATTAAGGAAAGATCTTAGACTTCACCTTACGAAACAGACAAAGCAAATACGATAGTAATTATGGTCAAGGTAATTATAGGGGAAAAATAAGCATGATATTAGGAGACATGGAAACTGGTCCTAACAGCATCCTCGTTCAATTACAGCAGAGGAGTGGACAGCAGCAGCAGCGAGTATTCTCGTGAATATCGGGGAAATTCTCACAATTTCGTTAATATTTTAACGGCTCGTCTGGTGACCAATGAAAATTCTTTGACCTGGGAATGTGTTGGCTGGCAGCGCGGGGGGGAGAGGGAGGGGAGGGAAAAACGTCGTACCGCAGCAACCTGGCCACTTTAATTGGCCTCAGCTGAGACTGACACAAGTGAAGCACACTCGTGATCACTCTCTGATATTTAATCTTTATAATGTTGATCGTGGGTGAGGGAGGGGGATGACCGGGGGACTATGTGTGTGTGCTTGTCCAGGTAGTTGTATTACACACACACGTACACACTTATACACATACACACACACACAGGTCACCGACCTCGGTATAACAACAGTATTAATTCAGTTTGCCTTGTACTGCCTTTCAAAATCTACCTGGCCAGGTAGAGACCCTGGGTGATACAGCGTATGTTTGTGTGCAGCTGTGAAAGTTGTCTTGATAACAGCAACAACAGTGATAGTAGTGATAACAGCAACAACAGTGATAGTAGTGATAACAGCAGTAGTAATAACAGCAGTTGTAATAACAGCAGTAGTAATAATAGCAGTTGTAATAACAGCAGTAGTAATAACAGCAGTTGTAATAACAGCAGTAGTAATAACAGCAGTTGTAATAACAGCAGTAGTAATCACAGCAGTTGTAATAACAGCATTAGTAATAATAGTTGTAATAACAGCAGTAATAATAACAGCATTAGTAATAATAGCAGCATTAGTAATAATAGCAGTTGTAATAACAACAGTTATAATAACAGTAGTAATAACAGCAGTTGCAATAACAGCAGTAGTAATAACAGCAGTAGTAATAACAACAGTAGTAATAACAGCAGTTGTAATAATAGCAGTAGTAATAACAGCAGTTGTAATAACAGCAGTTGTAATAACAGCAGTTGTAATAACAGCAGTAGTAATAACAGCAGTTGTAATAACAGCAGTTGTAATAACAGCAGTAGTAATAACAGCAGTAGTAATAACAGCAGTAGTAATAACAGCAGTTGTAATAACAGCAGTAGTAATAACAGCAGTTGTAATAGCAGTAGTAATAACAGCAGTTGTAATAACAGCCGTAGTAATAACAACAGTTGTAATAACAGCAGTAGTAATAACAGCAGTTGTAATAATAGCAGTAGTAATAACAGCAGTTGTAATAACAGCAGTTGTAATAACAGCAGTAGTAATAACAGCAGGTGTAATAGCAGTAGTAATAACAGCAGTTGTAATAACAGCAGTAGTAATAACAGTAGTAATAACAGCAGTAGTAATAACAGCAGTAGTAATAACATCAGTTGTAATAACAGCAGTAGTAATAGCAGTAGTAATAACAGCAGTAGTAATAACAGCAGTAGTAATAACAGCAGTTGTAATAACAGCAGTAGTAATAACAATAGTAATAGCAGTAGTAATAACAGCAGTAGTAATAACAGCAGTAGTAATAACAGCAGTTGTAATAACAGCAGTAGTAATAACAGCATTAGTAATAACAGCAGTAGTAATAACAGCAGTTGTAATAACAGCAGTTGTAATAACAGCAGTAGTAATAACAGCAGATGTAATAACAGTAGTAATAACAGTAGTAATAACAGCAGTTGTAATAACAGCAGTAGTAATAACAGCAGTTTTAATAACAGCAGTAGTAATAACAGCAGTAGTAATAACAGCAGTAGTAATAACAGCAGTAGTAATAACAGCAGTAGTAATAACAGCAGTTGTAATAACAGCAGTAGTAATAACAGCAGTTGTAATAACAGCAGTAGTAATAACAGCAGTAGTAATAACAACAGCAGTAATAACAGCAGTTGTAATAACAGCAGTTGTAATAACAGCAGTAGTAATAACAGCAGTTGTAATAACAGTAGTAATAACAGCAGTAGTAATAACAGCAGTAGTAATAACAGCAGTAGTAATAACAGCAGTAGTAATAACAGCAGTAGTAATAACAGCAGTAGTAATAACAGCAGTAGTAATAACAGCAGTTGTAATAACAGCAGTTGTAATAACAGCAGTAGTAATAACAGTAGTAATAACAGCAGTTGTAATAGCAATAGTAATAACAGCAGTTGTAATACCAGCAGTAGTAATAACAGCAGTAGTAATAACAGCAGTTGTAATAACAGCAGTAGTAATAACAGCAGTAGTAATAACAGCAGTAGTAATAAAAGCAGTAGTAATAACAGCAGTTGTAATAACAGCAGTAGTAATAACAGTAGTAATAACAGCAGTAGTAATAACAGCAGTAGTAATAACAGCAGTTGTAATAACAGCAGTAGTAATAACAGTAGTAATAACAGCAGTAGTAACAGCATTAGTAATATTAGCAGTTGTAATAACAGCAGTAGTAATAACAGCAGTAGTAATAACAGCAGTAGTAATAACAGCAGTTGTAATAACAGCAGTAGTAATTACAGCATTAGTAATATTAGCAGTTGTAATAACAGCATTAGTAATAATAGTTGTAATAACAGCAGTAATAATAACAGCCTTAGTAATAATAGCAGTTGTAATAACAACAGTTATAATAACAACAGTAGTAATAACAGCAGTAGTAGTGTCAGCCTGGGCTGGTTCACTGAAGGTACAGTGAACTAGGATGTCCTAGCATATAGAATAGACGGTCCAGTATATACAGTAGATGGTCCAGTATATAGTGTGGTCCAGAATATATAGTGTGGTCCAGCATATATAGTGTGGTCCAGCATATATAGTGTGGTCCAGCATATAGTGTGGTCCAGTATATATAGTGTGGTCCAGCATATAGTGTGGTCCAGCATATAGTGTGGTCCAGCATATAGTGTGGTCCAGCATATATAGTGTGGTCCAGCATATAGTGTGGTCCAGCATATATAGTGTGGTCCTGCATATATAGTGTGGTTCAGCATATATGGTGTGGTCCAGCTTATATGGTGTGGTCCAGCATATATATATAGTGTCGTCCAGCATATAGTGTCGTCCAGCATATAGTGTCGTCCAGCATATATAGTGTGGTCCAGCATATATAGTGAGGTCCAGCATATATATAGTGTGGTCCAGCATATATATATAGTGTGGTCCAGCATATAGTGTGGTCCAGCATATATAGTGTGGTCCAGCATATATAGTGTGGTCCAGCATATATAGTGTGGTCCAGCATATATAGTGTGGTCCTGCATATAGTGAGGTCCAGCATATATAGTGTGGTCCAGCATATATATAGTGTGATCCTGCATATATATAGTGTGGTCCAGCATATATATATAGTGTGGTCCAGCATATATATAGTGTGATCCTGCATATATAGTGTGGTCCTGCATATATATAGTGAGGTCCAGCATATATAGTGTGGTCCAGCATATATATAGTGTGGTCCAGCATATATATAGTGTGGTCCAGCATATATATAGTGTGGTCCTGCATATATAGTGTGATCCAGCATATATAGTGAGGTCCAGCATATATAGTGAGGTCCTGAATATATAGTGTGGTCCAGCATATATAGTGTGGTCCTGCATATATAGTGAGGTCCTGCATATATAGTGTGGTCCAGCATATATATAGTGTGGTCCTGCATATATATAGTGTGGTCCAGCATATATATAGTGTAGTCCTGCATATATATAGTGTGGTCCAGCATATATATAGTGTGGTCCAGCATATATATAGTGTGGTTCAACATATATATAGTGTGGTCCAGCATATATATAGTGTGGTCCAGCATATATATAGTGTGGTCCAGCATATATATATATAGTGAGGTTCAGCATATATATAGTGTGGTCCTTCATATATAGTGAGGTTCAGCATATATATAGTATGGTCCAGCATATATATAGTGTGGTCCAGCATATATAGTGTGGTCCTGCATATATATAGTGGTCCAGCATATATATAGTATGGTCCAGCATATATAGTGTGGTCCAGCATATATATAGTGTGGTCCAGCATATATACCTTTGATATACCTTTGAAGAGTTTCGAGAGTATCTACTCTCTGAGCCCGGCCATGGACCAGGCTCGTCTGGTGCTTGCCTGGTCAACCAGGCTGTTGCTGCTGGAGGCCCGCTGCCCCACATATCCATCACAGCCTGGTTGATCTGGCACCTGGTGAAGATATTTGTCCAGTTTCCTCTTGAAGGCTTCTACACTGGTTCCAGCCGTGTTTCGGATATCTTCTGGTAAGATGTTGAATAGTCTGGGACCCCGGATGTTAATACAGTGCTCCCGTATTGTCCCCACCGCACCCCTGCTCCTCACTGGGTTTATTTTACACTTTCTCCCATATCTCTCACTCCAGTATGTTGTTATGGCAGTGTGCAGATTTGGGACCAGGCCCTCAAGTACTTTCCATGTATATATTATCATGTATCTCTCTCTCCTCCGCTCCAATGAGTACATGTTCAAGACTTGAAGGCGTTCCCAATAATTTAGATGTTTCAATGGCTCAATGTGAGCCGTAAACGATCTCTGGATTTGTTCCAGCTCTGCTATTTCTCCTGCCCTGAACGGGTCCGTCAGCACTGAGCAGTATTCTAAGTGAGGGAGCACTAGCGATTTGAATAGTGTCACCATCGGCATTATTTCCCTTGTTTTGAAAGTTCTCAATACCCACCCCGTCATCTTCCTGGCTGTTGTGATCTTTGTCTTGTTATGGTCTTTAAACGACAGATCAGCAGACATAATTATTCCCAAGTCCTTTACGTGTTCCTTTCGTTCTATGTGGTGACCCTCTTGCGTTTTGTATATAGTGTTCCTTTTGAGTTCTTCATTTTTTCCATACCTAAGCAGCTGAAACTTATCACCATTGAACGTCATGTTGTTCTCCACTGCCCATTGGAAGACCCTGCTTATGTCCTCCTGTAATTTTTCAGTGTCCTCTACCGTAGTGACTTTCAGTGTGGTCCAGCATATATAGTGTGGTCCAGCATATATATAGTGTGGTCCTGCATATATAGTGTGGTCCAGCATATATATAGTGTGGTCCAGCATATATAGTGTGGTCCAGCATATATAGTGTGGTCCTGCATATATATAGTGGTCCAGCATATATATAGTGTGGTCCCGCATATAGTGTGGTCCCGCATATAGTGTGGTCCAGCATATATAGTGTGGTCCAGCATATATAGTGTCCAGCATATATAGTGTGGTCCAGCATATATAGTGTCCAGCATATATAGTGTGGTCCAGCATATATAGTGTCCAGCATATATAGTGTGGTCCAGCATATATAGTGTCCAGCATATATAGTGTGGTCCAGCATATATAGTGTGGTCAGTGCTCAGTGCTGGACAAATGCGATCATGGAGTGATAGCCCACAAAATGAGGGCCATAGGCATTACTGGGAAGGTAGGCAGATGGATATTTGAGTTCCTAACACACAGAACACAAAAAGTAGTAGTGAACAGGGCAAGATCCAGCATCAGCGAGGTCAAAAGCTCAATGCCCCAAGGCACTGTCCTGGCACCTCTGCTGTTTCTCATCCTCATAGCAGACATAGATAAAAACACCCAGCACACTTTTGTATCATCATTTGCAGATGACACTAAAATAAGCATGAAAGTCACTACGGTAGAGGACACTGAAAAATTACAGGAGGACATAAGCAGGGTCTTCCAATGGGCAGTGGAGAACAACATGACGTTCAATGGTGATAAGTTTCAGCTGCTTAGGTATGGAAAAAATGAAGAACTCAAAAGGAACACTATATACAAAACGCAAGAGGGTCACCACATAGAACGAAAGGAACACGTAAAGGACTTGGGAATAATTATGTCTGCTGATCTGTCGTTTAAAGACCATAACAAGACAAAGATCACGACAGCCAGGAAGATGACGGGGTGGGTATTGAGAACTTTCAAAACAAGGGAAATAATGCCGATGGTGACACTATTCAAATCGCTAGTGCTCCCTCACTTAGAATACTGCTCAGTGCTGACAGCCCCGTTCAGGGCAGGAGAAATATCAGAGCTGGAACAAATTCAGAGATCGTTTACGGCTCAGATTGAGCCATTGAAACATCTAAATTATTGGGAACGCCTTCAAGTCTTGAACCTGTACTCATTGGAGCGGAGGAGAGAGAGATACATGATAATATATACTTGGAAAGTACTTGAGGGCCTGGTCCCAAATCTGCACACTGCCATAACAACATACTGGAGTGAGAGATATGGGAGAAAGTGTAAAATAAACCCAGTGAGGAGCAGGGGTGAGGTGGGGACAATACGGGAGCACTGTATTAACATCCGGGGTCCCAGACTATTCAACATCTTACCAGAAGATATCCGAAACATCGCTGGAACCAGTGTAGAAGCCTTCAAGAGGAAACTTGGACAAGTATCTTCACCAGGTGCCAGATCAACCAGGCTGTGATGGATGTGGGTCAGCGGGCCTCCAGCAGCAACAGCCTGGTTGACCAGGCAAGCACCAGACGAGCCTGGCCCATGACCGTGCTCAGAGAGTAGATAAACTCTCGAAACTCTTCAAAGGTATATCAAAGGTATATAGTGTGGTCCAGCATATATATAGTGTGGTCCAGTATATATATAGTGTGGTCCAGCATATATAGTGTGGTCGAGTATATCGTTGATCCCCGAAACCCTCTCCAGGTATACCCCATTTATAGTGTGGTCCAGCATGTATAGTGTGGTCCAGCATGTATAGTGTGGTCCAGCATGTATAGTGTGGTCCAGCATGTATAGTGTGGTCCAGCATGTATAGTGTGGTCCAGCATGTATAGTGTGGTCCAGCATGTATAGTGTGGTCCAGCATGTATAGTGTGGTCCAGCATGTATAGTGTGGTCCAGCATGTATAGTGTGGTCCAGCGTGGTCTTGACGACCAGGGCAGTGTTGTAGTGGAGCGTGGTGGGGGGTAAGCCGTGTTGACATGAGAACTGTCACAACACTGTCAAGCAGTGTATTATGCAGAGTGAAGTGTAGGATGTTACTATCACAGTATACTGTACACACAGTATACTGTATCATTACACACAGTACACTATGTCATCACACACAATACATTGTACATAGTACACTATCTCACACACACATACACACACACACACACACACACACACACATATATATATATATATATATATATATATATATATATATATATATATATATATATATATATATATATATATATATATATATAGATATATAGATAGATAGATATATGCAATAAGATGACAGTAAACAGGTGATATCACAACATGCAGAAGAACCACTGTGAAAGAATATCGAAATTCCAAGAAATCATGAAAGCGCTTGGGATTTCGCTATTTGTTTCACACTATTTATTAATACTAGACACTGTCTATCAACACTAGACACTGTCTATCAACACTAGACACTGTCTATCAACACTAGACACTGTCTATCAACACTAGACACTGTCTATAAACACTAGACACTGTCTATCAATACCAGACACTGCCTGTCAATACCAGACTGTCTATCACCACTAGACACTGTCTATCAATACCAGACACTGTCTATCAGTACTAGACACAGTCTGCCAATACCCACAATATTAGCTACTTTCCAAAAACTGGATAAATCCGCGGAATATGATTGATGGTTGTATAAGAGGCACAGAGATAACTCCCAGAGGGACGCCAGCACGCCAGCCTCACCCAGAAGAATAACAATAGCAGATTAATTTAGTATTCACTGTCCTTGTAAGTCTTTTGTGGGGAAATGTAATGAGGACGGTTCGTGATTTACGTCGTATTGTTTCTAGTTGCTTTTGACATGACATCTCTTGTTGCTTCTGGGGTAGTTAGTGGTGATTGTTAGTGGGGGTTGAATCTGACAGTGATTGTTGGTTTATCTTATACTGTTAAACTTAACTGACAGTGACTGTGGGTTTATCTTATATTGTTAAACCTACCTGACAGTGATTGTGGGTTTATCTTACACTGTTAAACCATACTGACAGTGACTGTGTGTTTATCTTACACTGTTAAACCATACTGACAGTGATTGTGGGTTTATCTTTCACTGTTAAACCATACTGACAGTGACTGTGTGTTTATCTTACACTGTTAAACCATACTGACAGTGATTGTGGGTTTATCTTTCACTGTTAAACCATACTGACAGTGATTGTGGGTTTATCTTGAACAACTGAAAATTGTGGTCAGGATTGTGAAGGTGTTGAAGGCTCAGGTGTTTGGCTAAGTAATACATGTGGGAGTTGGTGTAGCAGTGAGCTGACACATGTGTTATTAAGGAGGTGTTTATCTCTCTCTCTCTCTCTCTCTTTCTCTCTCTCTCTCTCTCTCTCTCTCTCTCTCTCGTCTTGAACGTAAGAACACGAACACACACACACACACACACACACATGCGGGGCCAGGAGCTGAGTCTCGACCCCTGCAACCACAGTTAGGTGAGTACACACATGTTACCATCACGTCAGTCATCACGTCAGTCATCACGTCAGTCATCATGTCAGTCATCATGTCAGTCATCATGTCAGTCATCATGTCAGTCATCATGTCAGTCATCATGTCAGTCATCATGTCAGTCACAGCTTACATATCCATGACACTTTATCTCAGTTCTTCACCTCAGTCGTATATTCGTTTATCTGCTGATAACTGCATCTGTGTGTGTGTGGGGGGGAGGGTGTGGGGGTGTGGCGGAGGGTGTGGGGGTGTGACGGAGGGTGTGGGGGTGTGACGGAGGGTGGGGGAGTAAGGAAGAACACTTGTACAACACAAGTGATCCAAATATAACACACCTGTGGTAACACCTGTACCAGCGTACCTGGTGGTGAGGGAGGGAAGGAGATAGAGTTAGAGGGAATGAGGGAGATAGAGGGAGAGGTAACCAGGGAGAGATGGAAGGGCAGGGAGATATGGAGAGTAGGCTGCTCCTCCCTGACATCTCTATGTAGAGTTTTCTTACATTAACCCACTGGTGAGTATTTTGTATATCATGGACATATATCCCCTAGTTCTCCCCTTCTTCAGTGTTCTCACTGCTAGACGAGTTTTGTCAGGGCGGGGCTCCACTGTGGTGCTGCGGCCTCGTCAGTATCCCTGACACACCTCTTATAACGGGCCTTAAAAGGTTGTTCAGGCTCAGAAGTCTACCTGAAGTCTATCTGATATAAGTGTTGTGAATCTTTGTGGGATATGTTTGTTGTAATGTTTACCCTGTGTTCTGGGATGTGTTTGGTGTCACTGTGTATTGTGATGGACTGTGATGCACTGTGATGGTGCACAGTGATGGTGCACAGTGATGGTGCACAGTCATGGTGCACTGTCTCCTGACACCTGTTCTGAAGTTCATATTTGTTACACGTGCACTCTAGCCACACCTGTTTAGTCACCACAAATACAATCACTTGTGATATCTGATAGGGTGTCGAATTATGTACTCACGGATACTGATACAGTGTTTTCTTATTGTGCCCACAGCACCACAGCTTTTACTGGGTTTATTTTGCACTTCCTCCCATATCTCTCACTCCAGTATGTTGTTATGGCAGTGTGCATGTTTGGGACCAGGTCCTCGAGTACTTTCCAGGTATATATTATAATGTATATCTCCACCGCTCCAGGGAGTACATGTTTAAGACTCTAAGGCGTTCCCATTGTCACCAAATTGGCATTATTTCCCTTGTTTTGTAGGTTCTCAATATCCACCCCGTCTTCCTCCTGGCTGTCGTGACCTTTGGCTTATTATGTTCTTTGGAAGAAAGGTCAGCTGACATGGTTATTCCCAAGTGTTTCAAGTGTTCCTTCTGTTTGACGATCCTCTTGAGTTTTGTAAACAGTGTTGCTTTTGAGTTGTGATGAGTCTTAGTGCCAGGATAGTAGGCATCAAGATGGAGAAGCAGACACATGTGCAACATCTGGGTGTCTTTATTTGTAGACGTTTCGCCCACCAGTGACTTTATCATTGTATATTGAAGGACATAATGTGAAGAATGTAGAACTGTATACAAACGACGAGGTAATCAGTCCCCCAGTCTTGTAGTTGGTGAAGACCACTGTAGTCTTCAATACTCTACAGAATATAGCATTGTATACCATACTTGGATAACTACTCGTTAAGTTTATTCTGTGTGCACTATAATTTGTGTACTGACCTACCTCAAAAGAGGTAAATCCGTGAGGATGAGTTAGAGAGAGAGAGAGATAACCTTCATGTTAATCACTTGAGAATAACAGTTATGAAGGGTTATTGTTTGTTATAACTCTCCCTCATATAATTCAACACTAACACCTCAAACTTCCTCCTTCAGGGTTACCCTGGCCAGTTATTTACGTGCTTGACCTCTCACTAGGGAAGGACTTCGCTGAGTCGTCATGTAAAGACAGTACCAGTGACCAGGGAGGGTACACTACACAGTACCAGTGACCAGGGAGGGTACACTACACAGTACCAGTGACCAGGGAGGGTCCACTACACAGTACCAGTGACCAGGGAGTGTCCACTACACAGTACCAGTGACCAGGGAGGGTACACTACACAGTACCAGTGACCAGGGAGGGTACACTACACAGTACCAGTGACCAGGGAGGGTACACTACACCTACTACACCAGGGTCATTAAGACTGGTACTTGGTTAAAGTCTACGTCTTCTACACGAGGATCAGACGGGTGTGTATGTCTACACTCAACGACACTCTACGTAAGGTCTTACCAACAATAAACCTGAATAACCTGAGGGCTCCTCTTATACTTCTTAATATGTGAAGCCAAGAATTATTATCATACCAGACTTATGCATTAATACACCTGGTCTGTTAGGAAATACGACCAGGTTTGTATTTTTGACTTTGTACAGTTGTATTAGCTGTGTATTAAGTGTTAACTGTGTATTCCATTTGATGGAGGGGTTGAATTCTCTGTATTGTTACAGTGGAGAGTTACGGTGACAGGAGATGAAGAACTCTGCTGTCACGAGGCAGTGAGAGAAGGCATTCTTGTGGTCATTGTGGCTACAGTGACAAGTACCTTCACTGACACCGTGGCTACAGTGACAAGTACCTTCACTGACACCGTGGCTACAGTGACAAGTACCTTCACTGACACCGTGGCTACAGTGACAGGTACCTTCACTGTCATCGTGGATGGTAGCACATACGGATACAAAATAGGCCTGAGTATACTACAAAATCTGATCATACAATAGAGCGGGAAAAATAATGTGAGGGACCGGGGAGTGGTAATGTCTGAGGATCTCACCTTCAAGGATCTCAACAGTGCTACGATCACAACTGCAAAGAAAATGATAGGATGGATAATGAGAACGTTCAAAACAAGAGATGCCAAGCCAATGATGATCCTTTTCAAATCACTTGTTCTTTCTAGGCTGGAATACTGCTGTACATTAACATCTCCGTTCAAAGCAGGTGAAATTGCAGATCTAGAGAGTGTACAGAGAACCTTTACTGCACATATAAGTTCCATCAAACACCTTAACTACTGGGAACGCTTAGAAGCACTTGACTTGTACTCGCTGGAACGAAGGCGAGAGAGATATATCTTAATCTACACCTGGAAAATCCTAGAAGGAATGGTCCCGAATCTGCACACACAAATCACTCCTTACGAAAGTAAAACACTGGGCAAGCGATGCAAAATACCCCCAATGAAAAGTAGAGAGGCCATTGGTACACTAAGAGAAAACACCATAAGTGTCCGGGGCCCAAGACTGTTCAACAGCCTCCCACCATGCATAAGGGGAATTACCAATAGACCCCTGGCTGTCTTCAAGAGGGAGCTGGACAGATACTTAAAGTCAGTGCCGGATCAGCCGGGCTGTGGTTCGTACGTTGGACTGCGTGCGGCCAGCAGTAACAGCTTAGTTGATCAGGCCCTGATCCACCAGGAGGCCTGGGCGTGGGCCGGGCCGCGGGGGCGTTGATCCCAGGAATACCCTCCAGGTAGCAGGTAGGCCTAGGAACTAGGCCTCACAAGGGTTAACAGGAGAACATCTGGATTTATATCTACAGTTCACTTATGTTACACACACACACACACACACACACACACAAAAAAAAAAAGGCCTAGTGTCTAATCAACATGTGCCTAGGACAAAATGGTAACTAACACACACACACACACACACACACACACACACACACACAGTGTGTGTGCAAAGGTTTGCGACAAGGTTAGTTCCACAACTCAGGGGTCTGTCTTATGAAGAAAGGTTGAGGGAAATAGGACTAACAACACTGGAGGAAAGAAGGGTCAGAGGAGACATGATAACGACATACAAAATACTGCGGGGAATTGACAAGGTAGATAGTGACAGGTTGTTTCAGAGAGGGAACACAGAAACAAGGGGACACAACTGGAAGCTGAAGACTCAGATGAGTCAAAGGGATGTCAGGAAACATTTCTTCAGCCACAGAGTAGTCAGGAAGTGGAATGGACTAGAGAAAGATATAGTGGAGGCAGGAACCATACATAGTTTTAAGACAAGGTATGATAAAGCTCATGGAGCAGGGAGAGCAGAGACCAAGTAGCAGACAGCGAAGAGGCGGGGCCAGGAGCTGAGTCTCGACCCCTGCAACCACAATTAGGTGAGTACAATTAGGTGAGTACACACCACACACACACACACACACACACACACACACACACATACGCACACACAGCAGGAAGTAAAGAGAGACTGAAGGAAATTTCTCCCACCTGAGGTTACCTTCACGTCATCAGTAGCACTGTTCATCTTCACTCCCTTCCTTCCTTCCTTCCTTCCTTCCTTCCTTCCTTCCTTCCTTCCTTCCTTCCTTCCTTCCTTCCTTCCTTCTTTCTTTCTTTCTTTCCTTCTTTCTTTCCTTCCTGACAATGTCATCCTGGTGCTTCATGACTCACTGTCATCCTGGTATTTCCTGTGTCACTGTCATCCTGGTGCTTCCTGTGTCACTGTCATCCTGGTGCTTCCTGTGTCACTGTCATCCTGGTGCTTCCTGTGTCACTGTCATCCTGGTGCTTCATGTGTCACTGTCATCCTGGTGGTTCCTGTGTCACTGTCATCCTGGTGGTTCCTGTGTCACTGTCATCCTGGTGTTTCATGTGTCACTGTCATCCTGGTGCTTCCTGTGTCACTGTCATCCTGGTGCTTCCTGTGTCACTGTCATCCTGGTGCTTCATGTGTCACTGTCATCCTGGTGGTTCCTGTGTCACTGTCATCCTGGTGGTTCCTGTGTCACTGTCATCCTGGTGTTTCATGTGTCACTGTCATCCTGGTGCTTCCTGTGTCACTGTCATCCTGGTGCTTCCTGTGTCACTGTCATCCTGGTGCTTCATGTGTCACTGTCATCCTGGTGGTTCCTGTGTCACTGTCATCCTGGTGGTTCCTGTGTCACTGTCATCCTGGTGTTTCATGTGTCACTGTCATCCTGGTGCTTCCTGTGTCACTGTCATCCTTGTGGTTCCTGTGTCACTGTCATCCTGGTGCTTCCTGTGTCACTGTCATCCTGGTGGTTCCTATGTCACTGTCATCCTGGTGCTTCCTGTGTCACTGTCATCCTGGTGCTTCCTGTGTCACTGTCATCCTGGTGCTTCCTGTGTCACTGTCATCCTGGTGCTTCCTGTGTCACTGTCATCCTGGTGCTTCCTGTGTCACTGTCATCCTGGTGCTTCCTGTGTCACTGTCATCCTGGTGCTTCCTGTGTCACTGTCATCCTGGTGCTTCCTGTGTCACTGTCATCCTGGTGCTTCCTGTGTCACTGTCATCCTGGTGCTTCCTGTGTCACTGTCATCCTGGTGGTTCCTGTGTCACTGTCATCCTGGTGTTTCATGTGTCACTGTCATCCTGGTGCTTCATGTGTCACTGTCATCCTGGTGCTTCCTGTGTCACTGTCATCCTGGTGTTTCATGTGTCACTGTCATCCTGGTGCTTCCTGTGTCACTGTCATCCTGGTGCTTCCTGTGTCACTGTCATCCTGGTGTTTCATGTGTCACTGTCATCCTGGTGCTTCATGTGTCATTGTCATCCTGGTATTTCCTGTGTCACTTTCATCCTGGTGCTTCCTGTGTCACTGTCATCCTGGTGTTTCATGTGTCACTGTCATCCTGGTGTTTCATGTGTTACTGTCATCCTGGTGCTTCATGTGTCACTGTCATCCTGGTGCTTCATGTGTCACTGTCATCCTGGTACTTCATGTGTCATTGTCATCCTGGTGCTTCCTGTGTCACTGTCATCCAGGTGCTTCCTGTGTCACTGTCATCCTGGTGCTTCCTGTATGTGTGTTCGTCACTGTCATCGTGGTGCTTCTGTGTCACTGTCATCCTGGTGCTTCATGTGTCACTGTCATCCTGGTGCTTCTTGTATGTCATCCTGTTTGTCATCCTGGTGCTTCCTGTGTCACTGTCATCCTGGTGCTTCCTGTGTCACTCATCCTGGTGCTTCCTGTGTCACTGTCATCCTGGTGCTTCCTGTGTCACTGTCATCCTGGTGCTTCCTGTGTCACTGTCATCCTGGTGCTTCCTGTGTCACTCATCCTGGTGCTTCCTGTGTCATTGTCATCCTGGTGCTTCCTGTGTCATCTGTGCTTCCTGTGTCACTGTCATCCTGGTGCTTCCTGTGTCACTGTCATCCTGGTGCTTCCTGTGTCACTGTCATCCTGGTGCTTCCTGTGTCACTGTCATCCTGGTGCTTCCTGTGTCACTGTCATCCTGGTGCTTCCTGTGTCACTGTCATCCTGGTGTTTCATGTGTCACTGTCATCCTGGTGCTTCATGTGTCACTGTCATCCTGGTGCTTCATGTGTCACTGTCATCCTGGTGTTCTGTCACTGTCATCCTGGTGCTTCATGTCACGTATCGGTGCTTCCTGTGTCACTGTCATCCTGTTTCATGTCATGTATCTGGTGCTTCGGTCACTGTCATCCTGGTGCTTCATGTGTCACTGTCATCCTGGTGTTTCATGTGTCACTGTCATCGTGGTGCTTCATGTGTCACTGTCATCCTTGTCTTCATGTGTCACTGTCATCCTGGTGTTTCATGTGTCACTGTCATCCTGGTGCTTCCTGTGTCACTGTCATCCTGGTGTTTCATGTGTCACTGCCATCCTGGTGTTTCATGTGTCACTGTCATCCTGGTGCTTCCTGTGTCACTGTCATCCTAGTGTTTCATGTGTCACTGTCATCCTGGTGTTTCATGTGTCACTGTCATCCTGGTGCTTCATTTGTCTGTCATCCTGGTGTTTCATGTGTCACTGTCATCGTGGTGCTTCATGTGTCACTGTCATCCTGGTACTTCATGTGTCATTGTCATCCTGGTGCTTCCTGTGTCACTGTCATCCTGGTGCTTCCTGTGTCACTGTCATCCTGTGTGCTTCATGTGTCACTGTCATCCTGGTGTTCCTGTGTCACTGTCATCCTGGTGTTCCTGTGTCACTGTCATCCTGGTGTTCCTGTGTCACTGTCATCCTGGTGTTCCTGTGTCACTGTCATCCTGGTGTGCTTCATGTGTCACTGTCATCCTGGTGCTTCATGTGTCACTGTCATCCTGGTGCTTCATGTGTCACTGTCATCCTGGTGCTTCATGTGTCACTGTCATCCTGGTGCTTCCTGTGTCACTGTCATCCTGGTGCTTCCTGTGTCACTGTCATCCTGGTGCTTCCTGTGTCACTGTCATCCTGGTGTTTCATGTGTCACTGTCATCCTGGTGCTTCCTGTGTCACTGTCATCCTGGTGTTTCATGTGTCACTGTCATCCTGGTGCTTCCTGTGTCACTGTCATCCTGGTGTTTCATGTGTCACTGTCATCCTGGTGCTTCATGTGTCACTGTCATCCTGGTGTTTCATGTGTCACTGTCATCCTGGTGCTTCCTGTGTCACTGTCATCCTGGTGCTTCCTGTGTCACTGTCATCCTGGTGCTTCCTGTGTCACTGTCATCCTGGTGCTTCCTGTGTCACTGTCATCCTGGTGCTTCCTGTGTCACTGTCATCCTGGTGCTTCCTGTGTCACTGTCATCCTGGTGCTTCCTGTGTCACTGTCATCCTGGTGCTTCCTGTGTCACTGTCATCCTGGTGCTTCTGTGTCACTGTCATCCTGGTGCTTCATGTGTCACTGTCATCCTGGCTTCTGTTCACTGTCATCCTGGTGTCCATGTGATACTGTCATCCTTGTCTTCTGTGTCACTGTCATCCGTCGCTTCTGTGTCATGCATCCTGGTGCTGTTCCACTGTCACATGAGTCTCGTGTCCTGCTCACTCCTCGTGTATCCCCGCCGCCTCCGTCCCTGCCGCCTGCGTCCCCGCCGCCTGCCTTCCCCGCCGCCTCCGTCCCCGCCGCCTGCTTCCCCGCCGCCTGCGTCCCCGCCGCCTGCGTCCCCGCCACCTGCGTCCCCGCCGCCTCCGTCCCGGCCGCCTGCGTCCCCGCCGCCTCCGTCCCTGCCGCCTGCGTTCCCGCCGCCTGCGTCCCCGCCGCCGCCCGCGCTGTCCCGGCTCGATCCCTAGTTCCCTCCCTGCTCCTCTCGTCCCCTGCCGCCTTCGTTCCTCTGCCCTCTGCTCTCCCCAGCTCGCCAGCACCATGCTAGTCTCCAGAACTTTGATCGTCTACTAGTATCCTAGTCAACATTTGTCAGTCTACTCAGTTCTGTCACAATTTATCGTCTCTTCCCCTTCTCAATATTGATCAGTCTACTAGTATCTGTAACAATATTGATCAGTCTACTAGTATCCTAGCAACAATATTGATCAGTCTACTAGTATCCTAGAACAATATTGATCAGTCTACTAGTATCCTAGCAACAATATTGATCAGTCTACTAGTATCCTAGTCAACAATATTGATCAGTCTACTAGTATCCTAGTAACAATATTGATCAGTCTACTAGTATCCTAGAACAATATTGATCAGTCTACTAGTATCCTAGCAACAATATTGATCAGTCTACTAGTATCCTAGCAACAATATTGATCAGTCTACTAGTATCCTAGTAACAATATTGATCAGTCTACTAGTATCCTAGCAACAATATTGATCAGTCTACTAGTATCCTAGCAACAATATTGATCAGTCTACTAGTATCCTAGCAACAATATTGATCAGTCTACTAGTATCCTAGCAACAATATTGATCAGTCTACTAGTATCCTAGTAACAATATTGATCAGTCTACTAGTATCCTAGCAACAATATTGATCAGTCTACTAGTATCCTAGCAACAATATTGATCAGTCTACTAGTATCCTAGCAACAATATTGATCAGTCTACTAGTATCCTAGTAACAATATTGATCAGTCTACTAGTATCCTAGCAACAATATTGATCAGTCTACTAGTATCCTAGCAACAATATTGATCAGTCTACTAGTATCCTAGTAACAATATTGATCAGTCTACTAGTATCCTAGCAACAATATTGATCAGTCTACTAGTATCCTAGCAACAATATTGATCAGTCTACTAGTATCCTAGCAACAATATTGATCAGTCTACTAGTATCCTAGCAACAATATTGATCAGTCTACTAGTATCCTAGTAACAATATTGATCAGTCTACTAGTATCCTAGCAACAATATTGATCAGTCTACTAGTATCCTAGCAACAATATTGATCAGTCTACTAGTATCCTACAACAATATTGATCAGTCTACTAGTATCCTAGTAACAATATTGATCAGTCTACTAGTATCCTAGTAACAATATTGATCAGTCTACTAGTATCCTAGCAACAATATTGATCAGTCTACTAGTATCCTAGCAACAATATTGATCAGTCTACTAGTATCCTAGCAACTTATCTTACTATCTAGCAATTCGACAGTCTACTAGTATCCTAGTCCAACAATATTGATCAGTCTACTAGTATCCTAGAACAATATTGATCAGTCTACTAGTATCTAGAACAATATTGATCAGTCTACTAGTATCCTAGCAACAATATTGATCAGTCTACTAGTATCCTAGCAACAATATTGATCAGTCTACTAGTATCCTAGCAACAATATTGATCAGTCTACTAGTATCCTAGCAACAATATTGATCAGTCTACTAGTATCCTAGCAACAATATTGATCAGTCTACTAGTATCCTAGCAACAATATTGATCAGTCTACTAGTATCCTAGCAACAATATTGATCAGTCTACTAGTATCCTAGCAACAATATTGATCAGTCTACTAGTATCCTAGCAACAATATTGATCAGTCTACTAGTATCCTAGCAACAATATTGATCAGTCTACTAGTATCCTAGTAACAATATTGATCAGTCTAGTAATATCCTAGCAACAATATTGATCAGTCTACTAGTATCCTAGCAACAATATTGATCAGTCTACTAGTATCCTAGCAACAATATTGATCAGTCTACTAGTATCCTAGTAACAATATTGATCAGTCTACTAGTATCCTAGCAACAATATTGATCAGTCTACTAGTATCCTAGTAACAATATTGATCAGTCTACTAGTATCCTAGCAACAATATTGATCAGTCTACTAGTATCCTAGCAACAATATTGATCAGTCTACTAGTATCCAAGCAACAATATTGATCAGTCTACTAGTATCCTAGTAACAATATTGATCAGTCTACTAATATCCTAGCAACAATATTGATCAGTCTACTAGTATCCTATTAACAATATTGATCAGTCTACTAGTATCCTAGCAACAATATTGATCAGTCTACTAGTATCCTAGCAACAATATTGATCAGTCTACTAGTATCCTAGTAACAATATTGATCAGTCTACTAGTATCCTAGCAACAATATTGATCAGTCAACTAGTATCCTAGCAACAATATTGATCAGTCTACTAGTATCCTAGCAACAATATTGATCAGTCTACTAGTATCCTAGCAACAATATTGATCAGTCTACTAGTATCCTAGCAACAATATTGATCAGTCTACTAGTATCCTAGCAACAATATTGATCAGTCTACTAGTATCCTAGCAACAATATTGATCAGTCTACTAGTATCCTAGTAACAATATTGATCAGTCTACTAGTATCCTAGCAACAATATTGATCAGTCTACTAGTATCCTAGCAACAATATTGATCAGTCTACTAGTATCCTAGCAACTAGGGCTGCCTTCCTCTTCCCTGGATCAAACTCGGTACCTTCCACTCATCAATATGAATAATTGATGTACTAGTACTCAGAGTACTGAGGCGAGTAATAGATGGGGACGAGTCTGTTAGTACTCAGTGTAGCAGTGATGGGAGATGGACTTAATTGTTAGTACTCAGTGTAGTAGTGATGGCAGATAGACTTAATTGTTAGTACTCAGTGTAGTAGTGATGGCAGATAGACTTAATTGTTAGTACTCAGTGTAGTAGTGATGG
>WNWK01009178.1:67912-78719 GCA_009830355.1 Cherax destructor | reverse complement strand
CTCATAATACAATTTTTGGACCTCTTATCAGGCTAGTAAGGATTGATGAGTAGCTTTTGATTGTTCTCTGAAGGACCCTTCTATATTGTTTTTCATATTGGTGCCTCTTATTTATGGATTTAAGGATGCTGGGTGTTGCCAGATTGTTAAGTCTCTTAGCTGTGATCTGTTTAGTTTTTTTCGGGCAATGTCTGTTTAGAGGTTATGTTTTTTTAAGAAAGTTCTTGATGCATTCATTAATATCTGAGTGTGTTTCCAATCGTAAGCCAGTCAATGTTCGTCATAGCTGATATAAAAATTAACAGCAGACTCATTATGAGTCTGAAGGTAACTTTTGATTCGGGGCAGAATGCCTAGGTTAGTTATGAGAAAGGTAGGGTAGTGGTCTGTGGTGTTTTCTGTGATTATGCCTGATTTTGAGGAGATATTGTGTTAGTCCAGATGTGGTCTAGTAACGAGTACTATTATCAGAGACTTGTAGGTTTTGATATTGTTGGTAGTAAAAGCAGTTGCTCAAGTGTTTTGAATCAGTTACCCATGGGTCTTGGTCATGTAGGAGATTTATGCTGAAATCTCCTGTGAGCAGCAAATGATTTTTGTTAAGGCGTGAATCGATTATCAGGTTTCCTAGTTTTTCACTAAAGTGGGGATGTTTGACTGTGGTAATCTGTAGATGTTTATCACTGGAGGGTTTGCAGGTCTTTGATTAAAATTTAGCTATAATATATCTCCATGTTCATCCCTTGTACAAGAATTCTCGATACAATCGAGTTGATCTGTATAATATATTCCCTGTTCCACCCTCGCTGGTCTGTCCTACAGTTGTGAATGGCTGTGTAACCTGGGATGGCATAGATACCTGTAGTATCAGGCTTTAGCCTGAAGGGGTTACTAGCCCCTTGCTCCCAGCATTTTAGTCACCTCTTACGACACGCATGGCTTACGGAGGAAGAATTCTGTTCCACTTACTATTATTATTATTACTACAGTGGACCCCGGTTTTCATACTGCTCCAAACTCGAACAATTATGTAAGTGTATTTTTGTAAGTGCTTTTGTAAGTGTATTTTTGGGGGTCTAAAAGGACTAATCTAATTTACATTATTCCTTATGGGAACAAATTCGTTTGGTAACGGCACTTGAACAGCATTCTGGAACGAATTAATTACTAAAACAGGGGGTACACTGTATTATATATTTACAGTACTATATAAAAATGAATCATCAATAAAATCATAGACTTATTAAACAAATGAAAACCAGAGTAAAAGGGAAAATGTAATAAAAAAGACATTTACAGTATACAGTGGTACCTCTACTTACGAGCAAAATTCGTTCCAGACGGCTATTCAAGTGCCGATACCCGCTGTATGACCCCTGTGGTTTAGCGCTTCTTTTGATAATAATAATAATAAGTACCAATACCGAAGGAATTTTTTCCCATAAGAAATAATGAAAATTAGATTAATCCATTTCAGACCCCAAAATTCACTTATATAATTGTTCGAGTTGGGAGCTGCTCGTAAGTAGAGGTATCACTGTATTCTGAAATCTTTATGTAATAAGGTAACTCAACATATAACTACTGGACCTTCTCCAAACTACATTGATTAAGAGGTATGTATCTGCACATATATACAGTTGTACCCCGGATTTTGTCAATAATTCATTCCAGAAGGCTGTTCGAGTGCCGTTACTGAACAAATTTGTTCCCATGAGGACAAATGTAAATTAGATTAGTCCGTTTCAGACCCCCAAAAATACACTTGCATAATTGTTCGAGTTGGGAGCTGTACGAAATCCGGGGTACCACTGTACATTGATAGTTTACTGTAATCTGTTTTAGGGAATGAAATAATGTTGATTGGTTGGATACATATGAAATGCAGCCATGATGATCCTCATTCCTCTGTTTTAGTGCTTAATTTGATTATATTATAATTATTATTAATGACCCTCATGCATTCAAGAGTCATGAAAACTTAACAAACTACAGTGGAAATAAATATTAACCCTTAAACTGTCCAAACGAAGATCTACGTTCAGAGCGCTACGCGAGCGAACATAGATCTACGTTTGGACAGTTTAAGGGTTAAGGAAATTATACAGCAAATATTAAAACTATGCATTTTGGTCTTTATCCTTGGGAAGGAGCTGTTCAGTTCCCATATGTTAAAAATAGAGACTTGTCAGAATTCAGCCTGTGGAGCTTGTCTGCAACATCATACAGGGGCAACGTAAGCGATGAGGGTTATGATGAAGGTGATGATGAAGATGAAGGCGGCGATGCGGTCGACAGCAGCAGCCACCAGGAGCCACTCGTGGAGGTAGGAGGTAGAACATGTCTCCTTCAAAACTTCACCATCCTCAGCACTTCCTCCGCTCAGGCCGACCTGTGCCACACACAAACATTACACCAAAGTCCTTTATTATAATTTTTATGATGTGTGTGAGTACTGTAAATAGGGTTTAAGGAAGTTGCATACAGTGGGTCCCCAGAAATAGGACGGTCTGATTATCGGCCTGCTCGGAAATCGATCGTAGGCGGAGATATAGTTTTGGAGTGGTTGGTGCTATTATTTAATACATGTATGGAAGAGGGTAAGGTACCTAGGGACTGGCAGAGAGCGTGTATTATTCCTTTGTATAAAGGCAAAGGGGACAAAAGAGAGTGCAAAAATTATAGAGGAATAAGTCTGTTGAGCAGTGGAAAAAAATTCTTTCCTCCGTAAGCCATGCATGTCGTATGAGGCGACTAAAATGCCGGGAGCAATGGGCTAGTAACCCCTTCTCTTGTACACATTTACTAAAAAAGAGAAGAAGAAAAACTTTATAAAACTGGGTTGTTTGAATGTGCGTGGATATAGTGCGGATGATAAGAAAGAGATGATTGCTGATGTTATGAATGAAAAGAAGTTGGATGTCCTGGCCCTAAACGAAACAAAGCTGAAAGGGGTAGGCGAGTTTCAGTGGGGAGAAATAAATGGGATTAAGTCAGGAGTATCTGAGAGAGTTAGAGCTAAGGAAGGGGTAGCAATAATGTTGAAGGATCAGTTATGGAAGGAGAAGAGGAATATAAATGTGTAAATTCAAGGATTATGTGGATCAAAATAAGGGTCGGATGCGAAAAGTGGGTTATAATAAGCGTGTATGCACCTGGAGAAGAGAGGAGTGTAGAGGAGAGAGAGAGATTTTGGGAGATGTTAGCAATGTATAGGAACTTTTGAACCAAGTGAGAGAGTAATTGTGGTAGGGGACCTAAATGCTAAAGAGGAGAAACATGTAGAGAGGGTGTGGTAGGTAAGTTTGGGGTGCCAGGTGTAAATGATAATGGGAACCCTTTGATTGAACTTTGTATAGAAAGGGGTTTAGTTATAGGTAATACATATTTTAAGAAAAGAGGATAAATAAGTATACAAGATATGATGTAGGGCGTAATGACAGTAGTTTGTTGGACTATGTATTGGTAGATAAAAGACTGTTGAGTAGACTTCAGGATGTACATGTTTATAGAGGGCCACAGATATATCAGATCACTTTTAGGTATAGCTACAGTGGGAGTAAAAGGTAGATGGGATACAAGGAAAATAGAAGCAGTAAGTAAGAGAGAGTGAAGGTTTATAAACTAAAAGAGGAGTCAGTTAGGGTAAGATATAAACAACTATTTGAGGATAGATGGGCTAGTGAGAGTGTAGGCAATGGGGTCGAAGATGTATGGGTAGATTTAAAAATGTAGTGTTAGTGTTCAGCAGAAGTTTGTGGTTACAGGCGAGTGGGTGCGGGAGGAAGAAGAGCGATTGGTGGAATGATGATGTAAAAGAGTAGTAAGGAGAAAAAGTTAGCATATGAGGGGTTTTTTACAAAGTAGAAGTGATGCAAGGAGGGAAGAGTATATGGAGAGAAAAAGAGAGGTTAAGAGAGTGGTGAAGCAATGTAAAAAGAGACAAATGAGAGAGTGGGTGAGATGTTATCAACAAATTTTGTTGAAAATAAGAAAAAGTTTTGGAGTGAGATTAATAAGTTGAGGAAGCCTAGGGAACAAATGGATTTGACAGTTAAAAATAGGAGAGGAGAGTTATTAAATGGAGAGTTAGAGGTATCGGAAGATGGAGGAATATTTCGATGAGTTGTTAAATGTTGATGAAGACAGGAAGCTGTGATTTCGTGTATAGGCAAAGAGGAATAACATCTTGTAGGAGTGTGGAAGAGCCAGTTGTGAGTGTGGGGAAGTTCGTGAGGTAGTGGGTAGAATGAAAGGGGTAAGGCAGCTGGGATTGATGGGATAAAGATAGAAATGTTAAAAGCAGGTGGGGATATAGTTTTGGAGTGGTTAGTGCTATTATTTAATAAATGTATGGAAGAGGGTAAGGTACCTAGGGATTGGCAGAGAGCGTGTATTGTTCCTTTGTATAAAGGCAAAGGGACAAAGAGAGTGCAAAATTATAGGGAATAAGTCTGTTGAGTGTACCTGGTAAAGTGTATGGTAGAGTTATTATTGAAAGAATTAAGAGTAAGACAGAAAGCAGAATAGCAGATGAACAAGGTGGCTTTAGGAAAGGTAGGGGGTGTGTAGATCAAGTGTTTGCAGTAAAACATATAGGTGAACAGTATTTGGATAAGGGTAAAGAGGTTTTTGTGGCATTTATGGATTTGGAAAAGGCGTATGATAGGGTGGATAGGGGGGCAATGTGGCAGATGTTACAGGTGTATGGAATAGGAGGTAGGTTATTGAAAGCAGTGAAGAGCTTTTATGAGGATAGTGAGGCTCAGGTTAGAGTGTGTAGGAGAGAGGGAGATTATTTCTCGGTAAAAGTAGGCCTTAGACAGGGATGTGTGATGTCACCGTGGTTGTTCAATATATTTATAGATGGGGTTGTAAGAGAAGTGAATGCGAGGGTCTTGGCAAGAGGTGTGGGGTTAAAAGACAAAGAATTAAATACAAAGTGGGAGTTGTCACAGTTGCTTTTTGCTGGTGACACTGTGCTTTTGGGAGATTCTGAAGAGAAGTTGCAGAGGTTGGTGGATGAATTTGGTAAGGTATGTAAAAGAAGAAAATTGAAAGTGAATATAGAAAAGAGTAAGGTGATGAGGATAACAAAAAGATTAGGTGACGAAAGACTGGATATCAGATTGGAGGGAGAGAGTATGGAGGAGGTGAATGTATTCAGATATTCGGGAGTGGACATGTCAGCAGATGGGTCTATGAAGGATGAGGTGAATCATAGAATTGATGAGGGAAAAAGGGTGAGTGGTGCACTTCGGAGTCTGTGGAGACAAAGAACTTTGTCCATGGAAGTTAAGAGGGGAATGTATGAGAGTAGTTATACCAACACTCTTGTGAAGCATGGGTGATGAATGTCGCAACGAGGAGAAGGCTGGAGGCAGTGGAGATGTCATGTCTGAGGTCAATGTGTGGTGTGAATATAATGCAGAGAATTCAGAGTTTGGAAATTAGGAGGAGGTGCGGGATTACCAAAACTATTATCCAGAGGGCTGAGGAGGGGTTGTTGAGGTGGTTCGGACATGTAGAGAGAATGGAACGAAACAGAATGACCTTGAGAGTGTATAAATCTGTAGTGGAGGGAAGGTGGGGTAGGGGTTGGCCTAGGAAAGGTTGGAGGGAGGGGGTAAAAGAGGTTTTGTGTGCGAGGGGCTTGGATTTCCAGCAAGCATGCGTGTGCGTATTTGATAGGAGTGAATGGAGACAAATGGTTTTTAATACTTGACGTGCTATTGGAGTGTGAGCAAAGTAACATTTATGAAGGGATTCAGGGAAACCGGCAGGCCGGACTAGAGTCCTGGAGATGGGAAGTACAGTGTCTGCACTCTGAAGGAGGGGTGTTAATGTTGCAGTTTTATAACTGTAGTGTAAAGCACCCCTCTGGCAAGACAGTGATGGAGTGAATGATGAAAGTTTTTCTTTTTCGGGCCACACTGCCTTGGTGGGAATCGGCAGATGTGTTAATAAAAAAAAAAAATTATAGAGTATAATTGTGTATCTAAGTTATAAAGTTTGAATATAAGTTGAACATAATAATTTATTAATTGTAGCAATGCAACTAATTGAGTGAGATAACAATTTAAAACAATTAATTGCATTGCAGTTACAGTTTACGTGGTCATTATAATGTAAATGTTATAGAAACAGTTAGCTTAGTATGTATTATTCATAACAGGTTTTTACATTTAAGTGATTAATCAGGTTTTTACATTTAAGTGATTATTCTACTTTGTAGTAAGGCTTATCTTTCAATGGCCCTTATACACCCAGCAACAAACAACACAGCAACACTGTCGGTTAGGGAGAGAAACATATGACATATTTTATTCATTCTAGAGTATATATCATGTTTCTATGTTATTAATAATGTTTATTATGTCATATTGTAAAGTAAATTTTATTTCGTTGCAGATTGCAGATTACATAGGTATTGGTAGTTACAATGTAAATTGAGTGCAAGGAGAGCCACTGACATGCCATGGCATTAGGGGCAGCTTATTCTAGTAACTTAAAGACTATGTACTTAATATTAGAGAAATTTATTGAGTTTATTCTAGTTAAAAATTGTTTTCAAAATTACAATATGATGAAATTTTACTGTTTAAATTATTATATAATGATATTAGATTGTTACAGTAATGGTAATATGGAATTGAGATTATCTTAAGGAAAATAACATTGAGCATTTTTGACATTAACTTATAGTATGAGTATTTAGTTTTGATTGAGTAGGGGGTAACATAATAGTAACATATTATTAAAAATTGAGATTATTGTATAGGAAAGTAATAATGAGCATTTTTCAGAGTTGTTTATAGTATGATCATTTAGTTTTGGGTGAGTAGGTGGTTTTTGAGTTGAGTCTTAAATTGATTTTCAGACAAGATTATCTTAATATTTACTGGTAGTGAATATTAGATGAATTGTGATAGCTAAATATTGAAGGACTATCTTGTCCTGCCTCCAAACAAACTCTCCTGACTCTCATATGCCAACAAGAGTCTTCAATAAAGGTAAAACTTATTTAAATGTTCATTTATCCATTAAAATTAGTGCATTATAATTATTTCTCATTGTTTTCTGTATGTAAAACTATAGCATTTATTCTTTAAAAAAATAAATTTTTTGTGAATATTTTTGGGTGGAACGGATTAATTGTATTTACATTATTTCTTATGGGAAATATTAGTTCGACTTTCGGCCAGTTCGAGTTGAGGCCTAGCTCCTGGAACGGATTATGGCCGATACTCGGGGGTCTACTGTATATACCTACAACATCTATGTGCCCTTGGAATTACTGTACAAGTTTATACCAATGTCTGTAAAATCATCTATATAAAGCTTATTTTATCTTTACTGTACCTTCTCAGCATAACGTTGGATGCAGAGGACAGTGGCCAGAGGTCCTGTGAGAATGGTCTTTAGCAGAGGTGGGGGCGGCACTGAGACTGCAGCAGGCACACGAGCATCCGTCAGACGCATTATGCTGGCATTAACAATCACGCTCACCACCACCACCACCAGTGTTTGCCCGTAGAACTTCACTGCAACACAAAATTACTTATTCAATGCTTAAAATTAAGTTATGTTAATATATTTATCACCAGAATGAGTACCATCATTAAATAACTATATGCGAGTCTTCACTAATTTTTAGTTGAAATGATGGACTTACCAATGATGGGAAGGGAGTATGCAAGGGGTGGGAGGGCAGTGGCCAAGTAAAGCAGCATCAATAGTGTCAGAAGGAGGCTGACACAACCTAGTGTCAGCCGACGAGACTCCCTCATGGGAAGCAGGAACTGCACCAGCGTCAGCATGGAGATCACTACAGGAAGACAACATACACCTTATTCCATTTTTATTTTTAATGATGGAGAGTTATCTTTTTTGGGTCACTACTTGGTGGAAGAAGACCAGAGTGGTAAAAAAAACAACTTGCTCTTATAAGTATTGGGAGGTACTGTATGGCACAAATGAGTGTTACTAATGTAACTTGATTAACAAAGTACTGGTGCACAGTCCATGAACCCATTAGTTGCCTCTCATCTTTGGAATATTGTTCACAGGATGGGTGTGGGGTGCACAGTAATGCTATCAAACTGTTTCCATGTGGGATTGTTTATGCCACTTACCAGTATTTATTACACTTGTATTTGGAAGTATGTATATATTTCAAAACAATAATTATTTTGATAGCTTTATTATGCATCTCATGCCCATCCTGTTGGCAGTAAAAATATCAGAGGCTTATAATGGATTCAGAGATTGAGCAGCATTATGAAGACAAAAACATTTGAAATAGAGCAAACAGCATCTACATTATGTAGGTTATTACTGTAGTGTCCAGCACAAACTGTAAAGTGAAGTACCCACCACAAGCTGGGAGGACGACAGTAGAGGTGAAAATAGGAGAGATTCTGGCCATAGTAATGATAACCTTGAGCATGACATAGGGCTCAGGGCAGCAGGCAAGTTTTTGCTGGATCCTAATGATGCTGCCTTTAATGAACTGCCATGAATGAGAGAACTTCATGAACCAGCCAGGGTGCACCTGTAACGGTTAGGTTTGTTAGGGCCTATCGATTTTGCAGTGCTGAATAACCTATACAGGTTGTGCTTTTTTGTGAATATAATAACAAAAAGTCTATCAACTTCAGATAGGTCATTAGGGCTTCATTTGATCTGTACACCATTAGGATAAAGAAGAAACAAATGCAGTTAAATGGAATCATTTACTGGAAATGTTTTGCCCACACAATGGCATTCAAGTCATTTGACTGTGACGTGATGAAAGCCCAGTGTGAGGGCAAATCATCAATAAAGGTTCCATATAACTGCATGTGTGCTCTTTACTACTGTGTCAGCATCTCAATACCATTACACATCTAATAAGTATACTAACATTAAAAATACGTACTTTTAATAGTTAAAATAAAGACTGAAGTGAACTTTGTGTCTACATTTAAGTGTTATACCTCTCTTGGTGTATATACTCCTGCAGCAATACTTCCTAAAATTTCTATCACGTTTCCTCTTTAAACAACAAAAAACATCAAGTTTGCCTCAATTGCTAATTTCATGTGTATAGTAATTCAATCTAATACATTGCAGGATACTGAGCACTCCTAAGAACATTGCCTGCAAGCTTTTTTTTTTTCAACAAGTCGGCAGTCTCTCACCGAGGCAGGGTGGCCCAAAAAGGAAGAAAGTCCCCCCAAAAAAAATACTTTCATCATCATTCAACACTTTCACCTTACTCATACGTAATCACTGTCTTTGCAGAGGAGCTCAGATATGACAGTTTAGAAGTCCCTCCAAACTGCCAATATCCCAAACCCCTCCTTTAAAGTGCAAGCATTGTACTTCCCATTTCCAGGACCCAAGTCCGGCTAACCGGTTTCCCTGAATCCCTTCACTAAATATTATTCTGCTCACACTCCAACAGCTCGTCAGATCCCAAAAACCATTCATTTCCATTCACTCCTATCTAACACACTCACGCACGCTTGTTGGAAGTCCAAGCCCCTCACCCACAAAACCTCCTTTATCCCTTCCCTCCAACCTTTTCGAGGACGACCCCTACCCTGCCTTCCTTCCCCTACAAATTTATATGCTGTCCAAGTCATTCTACAGTGGACCCCCGAGTTTCGTAAAAACTTCACTCCTGAAGTCTGCTAAAGTGCCATTACCGAACGAATTTACTCCCTTAAGGAAAAATGTCACGTAGGTTAGTTTATTTCAGACCCCCAAAAATACACTTCCACAAGTACTTACAATATTATACGTACTTACATAATTGTACATTTCGGTTGAATCAGGGTCAGTGTACGCTTACAATTTTCATTCCACTGTTCACTTACCAATTTCTCCTTAAATGACCAAAAACACTCTTAAAACCCCTCTTCAGCCCTCTGACTAATGCTTTTAGTATTTATTATTATAATCAAAAGAAGCGCTAGACCACGGGTTATACAGCGCGGCTGGTCAGGACAGGATGCAGGGAGAATGGATTGTAAGAGGGAGATGGATGATTAGTAGGGTATGGAGTGCAGCAGGACAGTGGATAGTGCAGGGATAGAGGGTAGCAAGAGATCAAGGTAGAAGGGACTGAGGGAGGTGCTAGAGGTATAATCTTCAGAGTTTGTGTAGTAAGTCAGTTTCTGTCAAAAAGTCAACGAGAGAGTCAGGATTAAAGGAGGGTCCATCAGCAAGAAGGGAAGGTAAAGAAACTGCCGCAGAGCGAAGACGCCGTTGGAGGTAAATTCTGCGTGCTCGTTGATACAGTGGGCAATCCAACAGAATACAGTGGTCCCTCGGTTTTTGTGCATCTCCAAACTCGAACATTTATGTAAGTGTATTTTCGTAAGTGCTGTTGCAAGTGTATTTTTGGGGGTCTGAAATAGGCTAACCTACGTGACATTATTTCTTAAGGAAGTAAATTCGTTTGGTAATGGCACTTGAGCAGCATTCTGGAACGAATTTTCGGCGAAAACCGAGGGACCACTGTACTATGTAGAACAGACACTGGAACGTGACAATGCTCACAGAGAGGGGCAGGGAGCCTCTCCATGAGATACCCGTGAGTAAGACGAGTGTGGCCGATGTGAAGACGGGAGAGTGTAGTCTCCCAACCTCGACACTGGTGACAAGAAGGAGGCCAGAAACCTATACTCAGTTTAATAGAATGAAGTTTGATATTTAGCAGGTCAGACCAGTGTTGTTGCCAACGGGTGCGAAGGTGGGTAGCAATGACCGCAAAATAGTCTGTGAAAGGAACACCTCTATATGAAACTGGAAGGTCATG